>QGOH01000348.1:0-26566 GCA_003313155.1 Boletus sp. MG95
CTCCCATCCCCCCGCTATCTCCCCACTCCCGTCTCTGGCTCCCCCTACTCCCCATTCTCCCTCTATCCTACCCACTCTAGATCTGCGTCTTCTTACTCCACGTCTAATCCGCGCTCCGCTTCTCCCGCCCTGAGTGTCGCTTCCGCACTTACTTCTATTTCCTCAGCTACTTCTGCTGCACCTAATTCTCAGACATTCGCAGCATATCCGCTCCCGTCCCCACCGGTGGGTCCCGTCGTCCCACGCGCAAAGCAACGCAAACAGCGTCTCTTCAATGTCGACCGCAAGGCCATTTGCGTATACCATCAGGAGAATCCCAACGCCCGTCAAGAAGACATCGCTGCCCGTTATGGCGTTGAACGCAGCACCATCAGCAAAATCCTCAAGCACAAAACAAAATGGATGAACGTCCCCGAGGACGACGACATGCGTGTCGCCAAGCATCGGTGAGCTCATCCTTCTCCAACTTGTCGGGGAGTTAAAGCTTGGGCACCAGCCCTTCCAAATTCCCCGAGGTCGAAGAGGAGCTCGTCAGTTGGCTCATCCAAATGAAGAAGCAGAACACCCTTCTTACAGATGCTCTCATACGCAATAAAGCAAAGGAAACCGCACGGAACCTCCAAATCCCCGACGAGAGATTCAAGGCCAGCTCTGGATGGGTCGAAAATTTCAAGCATCGCCATAACATCCGTAAAGGTGTTTGGCTCGGCGCACACAAGTCCCTCCGTGCAACGCGCGGCGTTGGCGCCACTCATCTCCGCAAAGGTAGCAATGAGAGTGTCCTCTCCCCTCTTAACCCTGCCTTTGAGTCCAGGTCCGAAGCGCTCGCCCGACGGGATTCACCCACAGCAGAGGACGGCGATGATGACATGGAGTCGGAGGACGATCAGGATCTCGACCTTTCACAGGACAATCAACCCGTGGCAGGACCCTCTCACCCTCAGACGGAACCATCTACTTCCCACAATCCCCTGCCACCTATATGGACCATGCAGCAAGAGCCCCTATCGACAACCAACACTCCGATCTCATCTCACCCACCGGGTTCACAGCCCAACGTGCTTTCTCAGCAGCCGTTCCAATCCCAGGAGGATCGGCATCATGATTCTGCCGTCGCCGACGTGCACCAGAGCTCCCTCCAGCTTTCGGCCCAGCAGCATATTCAACAGCAACAGGAAGTCCCCTTGTCTGCGCATGGAGATGCTACCGCGGCGTATACCGATTCAGTTGTTGTATATCATCCAGCTCCCCCGATCACGAGTGGAAGTACCATTCCCGACATCGCAGAGGCAGAGGATGCGATCAACAAAGTCATCTTGTTCGTCGATTCGCAGTCTCCAGCTCTTTTGACTCCTGAAGAAAGGGACACGCTTACGCAAATAAAGTACGCGCTCTTTCAGGCTGCGAGTGGCGTTCCTTTTGTTAGGGAGCGGAGGTAAAAGAGAGCATACCCATACCGACAACACGGAAAAATATGTTGGACCCTTTCTCAAAAAGCATTTCACGCTGCGCAACATTGATTTCTAGCAAAACCATCCTCCGATCTTGCTCTATCGCAATATGTTTTACTCCACACACACATGCACCGCATCCTCTTCTCTCCACAATCCCTTGCATATTCAACGCATTGCACTGCTACGTTTCCCCGTTTTAGTTATACGGGGCACAATCCATTTTTTTTTTGCATTCTGTTTTCGCATGCCATTGATTCATTCGCTGCACTCCCGTGATGTCGCATCATCCCCTCCACACCCGCTACTTTGCTATCTGTTCCTGCACATGTTCCTGTGTCACAATCAGAGTAGTCCATGTTATTTTTCTTTGCTTAACATTGCCGTCTGCACAAGTATCATATGTTTCAGATTGTTCATTCCAATCTTCGCTTTGCATATAACAAGACCTCGGACCTACACTTCCGGTAGAATGCTTATGACACCTTCTCGAGCTGCAACCGCGCCCGACAAAGACAAAGCACGGCCGACGGTGTGACCAATCGACCGTTGGTGATCACAAGTGAGAATCTGAGGATCGTCTAAGCCCATTGGGTTTTATGTCATATAAGCTACTTTGGCGATATGACCTTTGGCGGGCATGCGGAACCGGGCACTCGAGGGAAGCACACGCCGTTTCAAGGGAGTAAACGAACTGAACAGGCGTCAATCTACGTCAACGCTTCCCGTTTTTCACGGCCTTTTCCAGCTCCCTAACTCCTTATGAGCGAACACGATCAACAGAGACAGAGTGGGCGTACGATTCAGGCAGAGCGTGTTTCATGATCGTCAGCTTGCCAGCGGACGCCGCAGATACCATCTGGTGTTCTATCGATTTAGTGACCCTGGCTTTGAGTGCCTGAGATGTGGGTTAGTGTAACGACTCATCCATCATGCTGGAAGGCGTGAGGGGACAGTACCTTCCGCATGCTGGCTTCTTTAATCAAAGCTGGTTTTTTGGGTGGTTCGTGTCGTCGTCCCTTCTTCGGGGCTGCTGCTGCTTTGGCAGCATGTCTCGCCTTTGAGGACGAGGGTTTGGCTTGCAGACCTTTGGTATTGCCTTGAGCCATACTCTTGGCGTTGATGAGATCGGGTTACGACCTGGCAGCTCCGGGATTTTCCGGAAACGGTAGGATTATTAACGTTGAGGTGTTTCTCCACCTCCGTCGTCGTCCTCGATGTTCTCTAAATCTCACCTTTTGCGCGCTCAGCGCGCGTTCGTCGTGCAGCGCAAGGTACCGTGCACGGTTTCGCAAATTTTTTTATGTCGACGCTTGCTCACGGTCGCGCACTGGTTCAGCGTGCGTTGCACGACGTCGTCACGCTGCCTGGCCGGAAAGCGGTCGTTTCGTCTGGCGTGCCAGGATACAGCGCTGTCAGTGGCCACGTCGTCACCGTCTTTGGATGCACTGGGTTTCTCGGCAGGTACCTTGTCTCTAAACTCGGTGCGCGCACATGTCCTATCTTGCCTGTACTGCGGCTGACTCCCCAACCTGGCCACATAGCCCGAATGGGTACTCAGGTCATCGTTCCGTACCGCGAGGAAGACGAAAAGAGACACCTCAAGCCTATGGGCGACTTAGGTCAGATCGTCCCCATGGTAATTCTCCTTCCCGACGAAAGAGTCATAATTTGTCTGATTGATTTCATCCAATACGTAATAGGAATGGGATATACGGAATGAAGAACAAATAGCTGAATGTCTGAGACATTCCGATATTGTTTACAACCTTGTCGGGCGTGATTATGAGACCAAGTACGTGTTCGACCCTGCTCCGTGAGACGTGCATTGACCATCAATTTTATTTTCTGGTTTGGTTCTTGTTCGGTAGAAACTTCAAGTATGCCGACGTCCACGTCACTGGAGCGGAGAGGATCGCGAAGGTCGCTGCGGAGACGGGAGTGGAGCGCTTCGTGCATGTTTCGCACTTGAATGCTTCGCCCGATTCCAGGTCTGTCTTTTACCGCACCAAGTATGAGGGCGAGGAGCGGGTCAAGAGCGCCTTCCCAAGCGCGACTATCATCCGACCGGCAGCAATGTATGGCTACGAAGACAAGCTGCTGAACAACATGGCTAGTAAGCTGCGAAGCGAATATACTCGGACATGCTGCGCCGGACTGACCTAATCATCGACGCCCAGTTTGGCCCGTTTGGTGGAAGCTAAACTATGGGGAAACCAAAATAAGACCGGTACACGTAAGTGTTGTTGTTTTTCAGTTTCGCATTCTGGACTCGAACTTGACGGTTGGGATGTTATTTGTAGGTCATGGACGTCGCGCAGGTTCTAGCCAATCTGATAAGTATCTCGCAACTACCTGGCACGATTTCCCTTCCTGGACCAAGGACGTTAACGCTGGAATATCTCTTGGACTTGGTGTCGTCTGTGACATACAACCCGCCTTCTCGGGCGCCCGTTATTCCCAAGCGAATTGCGCTCGCTGTTGCCAGGGTAGCACAGTCGGTTTGGTGGCCGCTTATCTGCCCAGATGAGGTGGAGAGGCGATACTTGGATGACGCGGCCGTTGCGGGCGACTGGGAAACAGTCGGTGTTGTTCCAGAAGAAATCGAGAACCATGCGATCACGTTTCTTCGAAGATATCGATCTGCGTACGTGTGCATAGTGCGAGAGGTGGCTGTCGTCGGCTGATCAGGCATGTCACGCATACAGAGACAACTTCCAGCGCCCGGTAGTTTTCCCGTCGAGGCTAAGTTAGGGTGTTCATATCCGATGCTCGGGAACGTGTAGATCATGTCATCGTGGAGATACCTTGGAGCGTGACATGATGGGGAGCACACGAATAGACTTTGACTAAAAAGTGAATTCATTAAAAGGCGTTGCCAGGAGGAGCAAGGTTCGACAACAGGCGGTGAGTCATGGTGTTGAAAGAACGGCTGGGGTCCTAGGGACGTTCAAATGCCGCTGGCATCTTTTCTTTATGAAACCACAGGAGGAGAGGAGGATTTATATTAGGAATGATCAGATAAGACGTGCATGTGCAAAGATTCGCCAAGTGGGAGCGTATGTACGTGGACATGGTGAGTATCGCGGGAAAGTGCGAAGCGGGAGAAGTACTGGGTGGGTACAGAGCAGGTGGAGGACTGGGAACGGCTAACAAGCGGGCGGACGAGTCATAGTTTTTGGTCAAAAGCCGGGAGGCACGACGGTTTTTTGCGCAGGCTGTGGTGACCCTGTGGGTGGATACGAAGATCCGGATGAAAGCATCTAAGGGGATAAAAGGCTGAGAAGGGCCGGCGTGGACCGCAAGAAGAGAAAAAAAAAAAGTACCTGCTGGGCACCTTGTTGTTGGGCGAGCATTTCTTGTTCCTGTTGGACGATTTTTGCCTCGTCTTCGAGAGAGAGGGCCAAGGGGAGGCCGATGAGGAGGGCGGAGGTGGTGACTATCCAGACGACATTGCCGACGACCTTTCCTGTTTTCTTGATGAAGGAGGTCGCGTTGAAGAGGGACGAGGAGATGGACTGTCTAGTGGCGGGGGGCACGATGTCGACGAGGGCGGAGAGGCGGTCATAGAAGGACTCGTCTGGTACGGAGACGTCGGAGGCGACGGAGGAGAGGGAGTCGGAGGAGCTGGTGCGGGAGGGGGCGGAGGATGCGTAGGGGGAGTTGTGCTCCTCGACGATCTCGACCTTGACCATGTTGAAAAGAGGCAAGTTTGGGCAGGTGTGGCGGTGTTGTGGCGGCGTCGGTGATGCGAAAATGTGCGGTGCCGAGGGACCGCGCCCGAATCGAAACTCCGATCGGGTGTAAATAGAGGTGTGACTTCCTGAAAAGGTAATTATCACGATAAGTACTTGGCCAAGTACTTCAGTTGCCCCCTGGATAATGGGCCTAGAATTTATTATAAGTACCACCCGCACGACGAGCGATATTTTCCACCTTAATATTTTCTGCCTCTCTCTCCCTTATCATGCAAAACGGCGACCCTCCACACTCCTTCTCCCAGCCAGGTCTGCTTCACCCGGGCCCCGCCCACCCAACCCCACTCACTCCTCCCGTAGGTCTCGTCCTCCCCACTCAGCTTGTCCAGAACCAGATCCATGAGCTCGCAAAGACCCTTCCCCCACCCCGCAAACAGAACACCGCCTGCGATGCCTGCAGGTCCGTCTCCCTCGGGCCCCATCCCTTGGGCCATCTCACCCCGCCCTAGATCCCGCAAGGTCAAGTGCAACCGTCTCCCCGGTCAGGAAAAGGTACGTCTCCGTGCCACCTACTCCGTCTCGTCACCCACGCCCCCTTCATTTCCACAGTGCCAGGTCCGTCCAATCGCCCTTTCCCCCCCTCTCCCCCATCTCATCTCCCCCCAGCATTGCCAGTCCAAAAATTACCCCTGCACGTTGGTGCCACTTCGCGCCCTCGTCTGATTTCCCCCGCTCATATCTTCTCGCAGCCATTATGTCCAGCAGGCTACCAGCGAGAAGAAGCGCAACGCAGCCGTCCGCAGACCTAGAGGCATCTCCACTAGCTCTAGGTACGTGTTTGCTTCCCTTTCCCCTCGATCCTTGGCTGCGGATGTACTTTTCGTACCCGTGCTGACGTGCACCTCTGTGCTCAGTAGCTCATCTCCTGTATCTTCTGGGTAGGCTCCTTGATGCAAACCGTGTCGCTCCTTCAACCCTGAACAAATTTCGCAACAGTCACTCTCCCACAGGCGAAAATGGTACCCCTCCCTGGCACAAATCGGCATATGGCGCACCCTGGAACTCGAAATTAGGCGGCTATCCCAACGTCGCCTTGCACTTCAGCACACCCAATCTACTCTTCCATTTGTTCGCGCCACCTGAATCTGGACCCAGGTACGATCGATCGCGCATTCATGGATCTCCATTCATGCCACCCGCAGTGAGTCCATCTTCGCATACGGTCCATTCAAGTCGCGCATGCCGGCTTATTTCGCCTGGGGCGAGATGGCGTCCAAACTTGAAGAGGAAGCCTTCCGAATAGAGTACGTCCCCCTCCTCCACATTATTACGTAATTCTCGAAATTATCGCGATCGTACGTCATTCTACAATGCTTCCTTTCTTGGCCCCGCATCTCACTGTCGCTCCAGTTGTTGTCGTCGCCTAACTCCCTTCAGGGACTCCTTTTTTTCTTCTTCCATTTACTTTATCCATTAAATATTTTCGTATTGACAAATATGGCCCCCGCTGTAGATTCGCCCTGGACCTAGTCGAGGTCTATTTCCAGATCGTCCATACCCGGCTTCCTTTCCTTAATCCCCTCCAGTTCCGTGCCCGACTCAACCTGCAAGCCATCGGTCAGCGTCCCATCATAAGCAGCAAACAAGAGGAACCCCTCCATCCCGCGCTTATCGCGACGGTGATTGCGTGGGGGGCCAAGTTTTCGGAGCACCCCCTTCTTCTTGCCGACCGCCAAAGAAACGGCGGGCAGAGCCTTCTTGCGAGGACTCTCGTTGATCGATGTCGTGAAATTGCCGAGGGAACCAAAGTCCATCGGATCCCACACAAGGATCACGTCGTGATCGCGCTATTGATCGAAACAATGCAATGTCGTGAGTGTCTTCACCATTCCTTTCTTGTCGCGCCCCATGACCGTCTTTGCTTCGGTCAGAAAATCCGAATACAGAAAATGGTTAGCAATCGCTTCCCTTTCTTATGTCATCCCTTGACTGACTTTGAATGTCCTAGGGTTTCATGGGTTCTGGCTCAACTGTGGCATCCGCAATCTACTGGGCCTTCAGGTCGGCTTTCATCCCCCACAGGTACTTCTCGTCAGCGAACTCATTCAACCACTTTGCAGATCAACCATAAATCAGTTATGGCAGATATCAAAGACCCCGAGACCCGTGGTACCATGATCTTTGCTTGGTGGATGGCTTGTCTAGCGGACGCGTTTTCCGCGTTTTATTACCGCCGCAAACCGATGCTGTGAGCGATGCATTCCCCTTCTGTTGTTTCATCGCCCCACTGATCTGAGTGTCTGTGGACATGTTAATTACCGCCGAATTGCGCTGCGCAGTGATGATGATGACTATGATATTGATTTTTACACTGCGGACCCGGGCCTTCAGGAAAACGTGGACCCTGAGAAGCCCTCCCCTCGCGAACAACTCGAAGTGAGTCGGGCATCTCCACTTTCAATTGATTTTTACTCAGCCTACCTTAGTTTTTGGTTGGTCATCCACTTTTTGATGACGTGTTCTTGCCTAACTTTCTACCAGGGATATTATAGCGCAGCACATGCTCTCGCCCGAATATCACGTCAAATGGCCCGTCTCCTCTGGCGCCCGACGACGGATTCAGAAGGAATACCCGTCGAAGCTGCCCTTCATTATTCATCTGAACTCATCAAGTGGAGAGATGCCCATTTGTCAAAAGTCGGGGTCCCACCCAATCTCGCCACTAATTGGGATTTTGTCTCTGCAGTGTCTGCTTGTATGCGTTTGTTTAAGATCTTCGCTTGCTTTCACTGACAGGGTCTTAGGCGCAAGTGATGCGCAGTATCATGTGATGTGGATTGGCTTATTCAGTGCCATGGACGAATTTGGTGTCCGTGATGACTCCCTTTCGCCAAGTGGCATGAATCAGGTGGAGACCGTCAAGCGCAAGGTGTTTGAAGAAGCCCTAAACGCTTCGTTGCGAGTGTCTGCGCTGGCAGGGGTGCTGAATTCAAATGGATATCTGGTACGAACTTCGAAGCCCCCCCTTTTTTTCTAATTGACCTGTCCGCAAGAAATTGGACCCTGCTGTCATGCATGTCAGTATCATCCAGGCCGGTTTCTTTTTGGCCCGCGTCGGCCGTCCTGAAGTGCAGAACTGCATCGAGGGTCTCGAGCAATACAGCTACGCATATGAAGAGACCAAAGAGCTTTCCCAGATAATAAAGCGCGAATACGAGCAAACATTGGCCAAGGGCCCTTCATTCCATGAAATGAGCAACGCCATCCCTCGCCGCACACCTCCTGCGGATACCCCGAATACCAATTTGTCAGCCAATGGCAACGGTAATGGCATCCATCATGCACACCACGATTCTATGGTCAGTGCGAGTTCCCCGTTTTGCCTAGTCCTCCGATTTGACCGGACACCCTCTGCGTACAGTATTTGTCCACGTAACCGGGTCGTTTCTATGTTATCAATACCATATTCCCGATTGCCGAGGGTTCGTCGGAGCCCGTGTAAAACGTATGATATTATTATCCGGTTGTTGCCTTTCTCGCTGGATATTTTCGACCGCTCGCATCCTTCCGATTTGCTGTGACTCGTCGTTTGCTTTGCCTCCCCCCAGGTTAGCACATTGCTATTTTCTCGGGTCGCCGTTGTTTCCGGTTGTCTCCAGCTGTTCCTGTCAGGTGGTAGATTCACACTGTTATCAGGATCATATTTCATTCCATTCAAACCCAGATGTCAATAGTATTCTGGACTTCACTGTTGTACCCTACCATTTATTATCGCTTCACAACCGGATACTCTTAACTACCTTGGATATACCCGATTGTTCACCGCTATATCTCGAAACATCCCCGATACCGCCCTTGTAAACAGCTTTCTGCGAAGCCATTTTCTTCTTTGCTTGTTCGTACTTTTGACGCTTTTTCACGCGAGGGTTCCGGACGGCCTTGGAACGACGGGGTGTGAGCCCCTTGTTCTTGAGAATCGCACGCGTGACAGAGCGTGGGCCCGAAGTACTCTCCGGCTCTAGCTCGGGCCTAAAAGTGTTGAATGAATGCCTGCCCATGCTGATGGGGGGATGGGCGAGAACGTACCGTGCTGTTGCAGCTTCATACTCTGCCCTTTTCCGTGCCTTCTTTGCTGCAGTGGCCTGCTTCACGAGGTCGTAATATCCATTTGCACCACCTACACCCTCTTCCGCATCCTCGTCATCCGGCCCTCGTTTTCTCTTGCGTTTGTTTTCCTCCCTGCTGACCTCCGGATCGACATCATCAAGGTCGTCCCCTCCCGCACCCAAACGGCCCTTCTCTTTCTTTCGTTCTCCCTCCTTATCCAGCCTAGCTTCTCGTTCCTTCTTTCTCTCTTTGTATGGAATGTCATCGTCCCCGCTAATAGCATTCGCACGGGCGTTCGTCCGGCGAGATGAAGACGACTCGATACGAGACACGTAAAACCGAAGCGATTTCTTCCGAGCCCGTTTGTCAGCCAAATCGTGGTACTGAAGCGCAGTCACTTCGCCATATGGATCCGCCGACGCAAGCGTGTCAACGACCGGCACCACTTTGTCTTTCCGTGAAGGGTGGGTAAATTCGGGCTCGAGGAGATCGAACACGGGACCCCGCGTGCCTTGATCGGAGTTGTGGCCGGGCATGGGGGACTTGGCTTTCTTGTTCTTCGGACGTTTCTCCGTGTGTTCTATTTTGGTGGGGTTGGGTTTCTTGGAGGAGGAACGCGGCGGCGGACTTGGACTTGGACTTGGAGCCGAAACGCCCGCGTCTTCGAGGAGGCCGGCGAGTTCGCCTGATTCGAGGCCCTTTCTCTTGATGAGCGACCAGAGGTCGCCGTCTTCCTCGTCTTCGCCCGTCAAATCTTCTTCGTCTTCTCCGTCGTCGTCATCATCCGAGACATCTTTCCCGACGCCAAGGCTCTCGAGTGTATTGATACCTTCTTTCAGTGTGAGAAGACGCTTCAAGATAGGATGCCGACGGAGAAGTTCAGGACGGGCCGCATATTTCTCTGTAGCACGTAGATAGAGGTAGAAGGCAAGCGTCGTAGCGTACGTGAGCAGGGCTTCTGCTCGAACACAGTGGTGAACATTCCAAAGGTTAGCACTGGCGAGATGTGAGAGCACGCACGGTAGTACATGTGCTGCAGACCAAGTTCGAGGGCATCGCAATCGGTGTCTTTTAGGCTGGAAGAAGGTAAATCGGGTGGCGCGGGTGTGAAGGAAAGGCAGGACTTACGCCTCGACCCGGGCTTTTGTGTCGACAAGGCTGTAGGCTGTGTCTTCCCAGTCTCTCGCAAGTGCAAGTGCTTCGGGAGATTCTCTTTCCAGAGTGCGTAGGATAGATTGTTTGTCTTGCGGGACCTTTATCAGAGGTGGATTCAGCAACGCTTCCTGTTCCCTAGACTTGTGCTTAGTAGCCGTATGTATGACAAGACAAAAAGTGTACATTGCCCCGGGCGGCTCGACGTCGCCCTCCACGACATCTCTGAGTCCGAAATCTTCATCACACAGAGCCTCACACGCCTTGGCCTGCAACCTGAGGGCTTCCTGCTGCTCAAGCTCGTTGGCTTCTTCGTCCTCCGAGTCGATTTGTGCAGCATTGGAAGAATAGTATGCGCCCTTGCTGCGTCCCCACGTTTCCTCCTCTTCAGAGTCGGACGCGTTCTTCTGTGAGGCTGATTTTTTGGTGTCGCGTGCGGCTCTGGAGGGCTTGAGTCTGGACTTGGACTTGGTGGGTTTGATGTCGGTGTCAGAGTCGACCTGCATGCCATCGCTTCCTTGCTCATCGTCCACAGCTTCGTATGGGTACTCGGCTTCGTCGTCGTTGTCCGAGTCAGATGAGACACCCTGCAACGCAAGAACCTCTTCCTCGTCTCCATCCTCGTCCACCTTGTCCCCGTCATCAAGCAGAATCTTATCCCTCGACGCGCGAACTGCCACGGGTCAGAAACGGCGCCGTCAAACATGATGGTTCCAAACATGCAGGTATTCATATTTCAGTCAAAGAAAAAAAAAACGAATATGAAACACGCACATTGATCCTCCTCGTCCAGCTCGATGTCGGCAAGCGTATCCCATCGTTTGAGTTGACTGTGTTTTCTGTCAACCGGACGGGGCTTGGAATGGGACTTGGTTCTTTGGGAGGGGCGGCGGCGAGGCATAGGACAGCGTCACGAAAGACAAAACGTCCGATTACGTAAAAATCATCAAAAACTTGAGAGCAAGGTCACCGGACGCGTAAGTACTTGCACTCATGGCGACCGACGTGCTGGACAAGGGAAAACGAAAGGCGGTAGAGGCGCGAGAGAGAGACGTTGTTGCGCTCGAACAGGACGGCGACGCTCGTTCGTCAACCTCGTCGTCTGACCCCGTCTCAGACTCTGGCTCAGACTCGGACTCGAATTCGTCGACATCGACAAACAGCACGTCTGGTTCTGATTCTGATTCTGATTCTGATACAGAAGAGGAGGTCACACCGGAATACCTTCAATCGTTGCTCAACAATGCAAGACGGAATGCACGTGAAGAGGCTCGGAGGATGAAAATGTTGCAGGAAGAAAAAGAGACGAGTGGGTTCGGAGAGGGAGACATCATCAAGATTGGCGATGGGGAGAAGGAGAAAGAGGAAAAGTGCGTGTGAGGGGGTTGTCATTCCCATTGCGTCTGACTCGCGATGGATCCGAACCACAGACGACTGCCACTTCTCAATCCTGGTGTACTCCCTCCGCCGTATTTTGAGTTTGGCAAGGGTCGTCATCAAGCACCGACCTCGGTGCGAGATCCAGACGTCGCGCACGCAGAGGTTGCGTCCGCTTCAGCGTCTGTGCCAGCACCACCCGAAGATCCAAACGCAGATTGGAAACAGCTGACGAAGAAGCAGAGAAAGGCGGTATGACATATTTGCCATCTAACCGAGACCACTCTTAGTACTCGAATATAGCTGAAGAACAAAACGACCGGGCCAGGCTGGTTCGACCTCCCAGCACCGGCGGAAGCAGACTTGCCTCGATTGTATCGTGAAGTCGAAGCACTCCGCCTACGGAATCAGCTAGACCCCAAACGATTCTACCGGAAAGACGATGGTGAGGGAAAAGGCATCAAAGGCCTGCCAAAACACTTTGCGGTACGTTTTCGAATCTCTCGTCCGTCCGCCCCGCCCGCCCGACTGACTTCCTTTTCTGTCAGATTGGGACGATCCTCCCGACTACCACGCCTTTCGGGACCGCAAGCACCGACAATCTTCCACGTGCACATCGGAAACGGACTTTGGTGGACGAGCTCGTCGACGATGCAGAAGCGCGGAGATATGCGAAAAGGAAGTTCGATGAGTTGCAAGGTGTCAGAGGCGCAAAAGGGAAGAAGACGGCTCATAGAAAGAACGACCTTCGCAAACCAAAGTGGTAGTACGATGCACTCGATTCTGCTGATCAATCTACGCCACCTATCTCTGGGAGGGGGTCTGTTTGTGACGTCCTACCGTTGTAGCTGCCTATCGCCCCTGTACGGCAGACTTTTCGGCCTTCATTCGGAGAGTTCCAAAGTGGAGCCAAGCACCCCAGGCGAGCGCGTTTAACGGATGGTTCTCTGAGGTAATACCGGACAGGCGCACGTTGGTGTATAAATCCGCAAATTCTGCTCTTCACCACTTCTCCGATCACACTCGCTCGAAGACGCCGTTTTGCACGATCGACCATGATTTCCTACGCTGGAACAAGACTCGAGTGCAGGCTGCATGCTGACCCTGAAAGCCCACGGCCCACCGTACGAGTATGAGTCCTTAAATTCTCGCCCATGCCCCATACGATGATGATATCCGTGATTGCTTTGGAAATTTCCATCACTGTTACCTTGAGTGACCCTCGTGCACCTTTAGGACAAGTTTGGCTTTGTGCATCCGTGAGCGTACCCCTTCGGGACGGAAACCGAAGTCTTCAGGCCGACGCGAACGTGGCCCTGAATGGTGATGTCGCGGGAGTAGTGCGGACCAAGTAGAACTGTCCAAAATCTCAATGGCGCCAAGCGTTTCCGTTCGGATGCTCATCAATACAAATACTTATGCATATTGAACTCGGCCATCGTGCTGGATATTTGCTCTGGGGGTCTGGGGGCATGGAGTATGTGGACTGGAAATGGGGTGGCATGAAGCTATTTGCGCCACTGATACAAGGGTGCGCGCTATATGTTCCGATGTCCAGCAGAACTGTCATTGACATACAAGATGATGATGTGTGTGACTTGCCCAGATTCGCGTCACTCGAACAGAGGCGCACTCAAAATCTATCCGGACCACGATGCTGCGGAAAAGTAATATTGCCATGGGACATCCTTCCCGAGTTCAAAGCTGTAGTGGTAAGAACGGGTTTCCGCGCGGCAAGGGATGAGAGAGAACGACGTCGCATCAGCTCGTTTACAGTTGACAGTGTGCAGACACCCGCGGCCCAGGATCTCCGCCGCGTGTGGGGACGTCGCCGATCCGCTCATCTACAGTTTGACAGTGCGCAGACACCCAGGATCTCTGTCACCTGTGGGTCCAGATCAATAACTGCGGACGACAGAGGATGACCGTAATGTCGCATCAGCTCGTTTACAGCTTGACAGTGCGCAGACACCTCAACACCCGAGATGTCTTCCACGTAGGCCGGGAGGCACAGGGTGATCCCTGGTGCCTGCTCGAACTGAGCCTTGGATCTGAAAACAAGTACAGGTTGCACTCTGTTCAATGCAGCGGAGCTGAGGGACAGTTCCAAGTCAATCGTGGTTTGACGGTGTGCTCGCACAGTCATTACACTCGCGTAGAAAACGTATCGTGTTATCGGTCGTTGTAACAAGATTATCGTGTGTGCTGTCCACGGGGGACAAATCACTCACATCATCGTGTTCGACACGTGTGTATGGAGTAAGAACAGGGGGAAAGACTCTGGGTATCATCGTCCTCGTCCTCGTTGTCGTTCATACTTTCATCGCTACGTCCCCGTTGGAATTCCGTCTCTGCTACAACCCAACTTGAGGACCACGGATGATTGCTGTGGTGTCTCGATCCAGTGCCTCCAAGATCACATCGTCTTTTTCGAAATCCTCCACGACGATAGCCGAGTAGGCATCCTTGATCTCCAAGACAAGTTGAGATCGCGCATCTGCCAGAGCACCATCCTTTTCTTCCGAGAGAGTAGAGAAGGCAGCCCGGCTGAAAAGCTGCACGAAGGCCTCTCGGAGATGGTCTAGAGCACCGAGGCGAAGGCAGAAGGAGTAAAGTTCTTTGAGACCCCCATGATGTGTTTGACTGATGGAATCCACCATATGGGCTTCTATCAGCTGGGAATGCGCAATGATAAATATATCCCTGAGGACCGTCTGAAGCTTAGCGTAGCTCTCCTTCGTTGGCAGCACAGTCATGAATCCTTCTTCAGCATCGAGCCACTTCCCTACCACCGGTACATAACCCTGCACACCTCCAAGGGCAAGACCCGCTGCTTCCCGCCGATAATACTCGGTCGATTCGTGTAAAAAGACGTTCTCAAAAACGTCCTGGTATACATCTGAGGTGGTTAGTTCGCCGTGCTCACCTGCGCGACCGATCGTGGCCAACGAGGCGAGGACAGACTTCAGAAAATCCAGGCTGACAGTCTTTCCTGCACGATGAAACGAGACGAGACCCAAGAGCGCTTTTGACAGTCTTTGGTCAGGATGCTGAAGGCCATCCACTAGTATGGTTTTCCATTGTATGGCGGTGAGCTGCGTGTGCTCCATGAGGGAAAAGTAGACAAGAGCAAAGGCTACGTACGGCTTCTACGGTGTAGATGTCGTGTCTTTTGGCCACCAAACCCTTGACCCAAAATCGTGTGAGATATGCACAATCGTGATCGAGCATTCGCGCCATCACAAGATGGTTTCTCCATTGAGCTGAATAATACTCTAACAGCATCTCTCCGTGGAGCTCAGACGCAGCCTTGACAGTGGCTCAGGTATTCAACCGCGATCGAAAGGCGATAGTGCTTACATTCAAGGTGTTCGTGAGGTGGGATTTCAGCTTACTAGTGAGTGTGCAATATATGCGACCAGCTGGAACACGCTGGTTTGCTGCGTGGAGGTCTGAAGAAGTGGGGATCAATAACTGAAACGTCACCTACGAGCGAGCTGCAGTTCAGCCAACCCTGGAACATCAATATGATCTTCCCCTGCCAGTGGTGACCTCGTAGCGGTCATGTAGTTGAACGCAGCAGTGTAGAGTGTAACATGGAAACTGCTAGGTAGGAGCTTTGGATCTGTGTGCGCAATGAGAGCATCCAGGCTATGTTCTAGAGTAGCCCAAATCTCTGGTGTCAGCCTCATCGCTGGCGTTGCGGATTATTGACTCAAAGCCGGGGAAATGAAAGCTTATAGCAGGATCACGTGAGCCCTTCTACCAAGTGTGGTCAAAGTATGTGCCTCCACACCCAACCCAAAATGCTCGGCCAGGTTTCTCATTGTGCGAAACGAGCGAACAGACAGCTCGTCGCACCAATTCTCCTACGGAAAAACCATGGCCGGGCCACCCCGGGCAGTCTGGAGTCGTCGGGTCGGACCGCCTCATTTGGCTTCAAGACAGTCCCGGAAGAGTCCAAGGAATCCCTCGTGAAAGACGTCTTCGATAGTGTGGCGTCCAAATACGACCTGATGAACGACGCCTCATCTCTGGGTGTACACAGGCTGTGGAAAGACACATTTATCTCTGCCTTGAGACCCGGTCGCAAAGGTCCAATTCGTTGCATCGATGTCGCTGGGGGGACGGGAGACATTGCAATTCGTATCCTCGATCACGCACGAGAGGAGTATGCTGACAGAGAGACCACCGTCGAAATTGTCGATATCAACGCACAAATGCTCGGCGAAGGTTTCAAGAGATTCAAGAAGACGATGTATCACAATAGTGAGTGTCCATCGTGAGTCCTCCCAAGACATTACTGAGGGGTGCGAAGCACCGCAGGTGTCATTCCATGAGGCCAACGCACAGGAGCTTCCTCCATCACAGTTCAAAGACAATGCGTATGATTTGTACACGATCGCGTTCGGTATCCGCAACTGCACGTCCATTTCCGCTGTCCTGAAGGAGGCGCACAGAGTGCTCAAACCAGGAGGTACTTTCGCCTGCCTCGAATTTAGCAAAGTAAATCATCCCCTGTTGAGCGCGTGAGTTTCTTGCCATCTTGCTCGGATGGTTCTCATGGCTCGCAGACTATACGATCAATATTCGTTTTCCGTGATACCTCTGATGGGGACCATTTTAGCTGGTGACAGAGACTCGTACCAGTATTTGGTCGAATCGATACGAAAGTTCCCTTCTCAGCCGGAGTTTGCGGGGATGATAAGGGACGCTGGCTTCACGACTGCGGGGGACCACGACGGCGGGGCATGGATAGACTTGTGGGGTGGCATTGCTTGCATACACAGGGGCGTCAAGATTTAGGATGGTTTAGAGCTACGATAATGCTACCGTTTTATTTCCCTGTGAGTTCACCGCCACAGACCGCACCTTTGCGGCAAGCCACCTAAGCGTCCCCTACTGATCCGAGTCTGCCTTGCTTGTCTCTCCTTACACACGACCACCATCATGGCTACTTCATCCTCGTCCACACCAAGTAATACTCCCCATCCAATGCCGCCAGCGTCCGCGGACCTGGCTACGACTTGGGCCTTTCTCGAGGAGGGTGTGGATCACATCATGACAAAGCTGCAGACTGGCGTCTCGTACTCCAAATACATGAGCCTCTACACCGTAGCTTACAACTACTGTACGTCCTCGCGCATGCATGGCGCACCCGATAGTGCCGTGGGTGCTGGAGGCCGCAGTGAGTAACCCTTCATGTCTCTCTCCTGCTACTCCAGTGGGAAGATGCCCTTTCCGATAACGATAATGACGGTGCTGACCACACCAAAGCAGCTGGGGCCAATTTGATGGGCTCTGATTTATATAATAACCTCATTCGATACTTTGTTACACATCTAAAGGGTCTGAAGGAGGTAAGGATCCTTCTCCTTCCAGTTACCCTTACCTGATGAGCAACCACAGCAGTCGGACGCTCTGCAAGACGAGGCCCTTCTACGATATTATGCTGGCGAGTGGGATAGATACACAACAGGCGCAAATTATATCAACCGATTGTTCACCTACCTCAATCGTCACTGGGTAAAACGCGAAAGGGACGAGGGTCGAAAAGGAGTCTATCCTGTTTATACAGTGCGTCATTCACTTTTTGTTTTCCGATGTCTTCACTGTGTGGATGTGATTGATCCCATGAATGCCCTGTAGCTCGCACTCGTCCAATGGAAATCCAACTTCTTCCTCCATGTGCAGAGCAGGCACGGAAAACTGGCGGGCGCCATCCTCAGACTGATTGAGCGCCAACGGAATGGCGAGACCATCGATCAAGGTCTCGTCAAGAAGGTCGTCGACTCTTTTGTTTCGCTTGGCCTGGATGAAACAGATATCAACAAAGCCTCTCTCGACGTTTACAAGGAACACCTCGAATCACCATTCCTCGAGGCAACTGAAAAGTACTACCAGCAGGAATCTGAAGCGTTCCTTGCGGAGAGCAGTGTCTCTGACTACCTGAAAAAAGCCGAAGAGCGTCTCAGGGAGGAGGAGGACCGTGTGGATCGTTATCTCAACACGGAAACCCGAAAGCAGCTCGTCAGTAAATGCGAGCATGTGCTTATTCGACAACACTCGGACCTTATGTGGGAAAGCTTCCAGAACCTACTTGATTACGATAAAGATGAGGACCTGCAACGAATGTATGCGTTGCTATCTCGGATTCCGGAGGGATTAGAGCCACTGAGGAAGAAGTTTGAGGAACACGTCAAGAAGGCCGGGCTAACGGCCGTTTCAAAGTTGGTAGGAGAGGGTTCGGAAGGTGTCGACGGACTGGATCCCAAAGCATACGTCGATGCTTTATTGGAAGTGCACCGGAAGAACTCGGAAACGGTGACACGCAGCTTCAGGGGGGAAGCAGGATTCGTTGCGAGTCTTGACAAGGCTTGCAGAGAGTTCGTCAACCGCAATGCAGCGACGGGAACGTCAACAACAAAATCGCCAGAATTGCTCGCCAAGCATGCTGATATGCTGCTGAGGAAGAACAACAAGATGGCAGAAGAAGAAGATCTTGAGGGTGCCCTCAATCGCGTCGTAAATGTTTTGCGAACCTTGTCTTCGCCTCACCTGTTGATAATACGCTGTAGATGATTCTCTTCAAGTATATTGAAGACAAGGACGTCTTCCAGACCTTCTACACCACCAAGTTGTCGAAACGACTCATTCATGGTGTGTCTGCATCGGACGAGAGCGAAGCCAGCATGATATCCAAGTTGAAGGAGGCTTGCGGTTTCGAGTATACCAACAAACTGCAACGCATGTTCACTGGTGTGTTCTGCATCTCATCCCTACCCGTTTGGTGGTAACGTATAGCGGACAGACATGAGTCTGAGCAAAGACTTGACTGATCAGTTCAAAGAGCGGATGCAGCAGAACCACGACGACATGGACGTCAACTTTAGTATCATGGTGCTCGGGACCAATTTCTGGCCTCTCAATGCTCCCAATAACGACTTTATCGTCCCACCCGAGATTCTACCCACGTATGACCGATTTTCCAAGTACTACCAAACGAAGCATTCAGGTAGAAAACTGACCTGGCTATGGAATTACTCCAAGAACGAGCTCCGAACGAACTATCTCAGCCAGAAGTACATCCTGATGACGAGTTCGTATCAGATGGCGGTATTGTTGCAGTACAACAACCACGACACACTTTCGTTAGAGGAGCTTGTGACGGCCACTGCGATCAGCAAGGACATCTTGGTTCAAGTGTTGTCGCTCCTGGTCAAGGCCAAAATTCTCGTCAACGAGGAGACCGATCAGTATGATTTGAACCCTAGTATGTCACAGGTCTGATTCTTGCCTCGCCTCTTGCTTACCGCTGTATACAGACTTCAAGTCAAAGAAGATTCGTGTCAATCTCAACCAACCGATCAAGGCTGAAGTGAAGGCGGAATCGTCCGAAGTCCTCAAGACTGTCGACGAGGATCGCAAATACGTGATTCAAGCGACCATCGTCCGGTATGCCTGTGTCCTTTCGACTGGGTTGACATGTTATTTACGTGCCGTTCAGCATCATGAAGGCGCGCAAGACGATGAAGAACCAGCCTTTGATACAGGAGGTGATCTCGCAAATCTCGCAGAGGTTTGCTCCCAAGATCCCCGACATCAAGAAGGTGTGTTTGTCTGTGACTGGTGTTGCCGGCCTGTTGGAGCTCACGTGTGCATCCACAAGGCGATCGACACACTACTTGAAAAAGAGTACATTGAGCGGGTGGAGGGTACGAGGGACACGTTTGCGTATGTTGCATAGATGCATGCCCTAGTTTCGATGACATTTGCCTTGCATTGAACGACCCCACGACGTTTTCTTGTACTCTACCATGCGGATGTAGTCGTACTAATATACCATACACTGTTCTCTGCCATGTCCTATACTACGCCTCGGCTTCCCACGCGTCCAGAGCATGAACCTACGCGATGCACTTTTGCAGGGGCTCGCAAACATCCCCGGTACTCGCCAATTCCACATCCACGTCCTCGTATCGTCCCCCAAAAAACACTCAAACTTGTACCTCTTTGCGGCACCCCGACCCAGGACCTTTCTTCAACACATCCTCGTCCTTCTCTCAGAGCAGCCTAACCCGGACTCGCCCCGTGTCCTCGTCTCCGCGATCGAGGCGTCTCTCTACCATGTACCGTCCACATCCAGCGCCGTGCTCTACGTGTCCAAGGTCGATTCGACCGGCCAGGCAAAAGCGCCCTCGCCCACCCCAGCGCTCGTGCGTGCTTTCCTAACCTACTACGTCGATCCCACCACCCGACCTCTCCCCGTCGCTCATCTCTGGGTCCACCTCTTCGCCCGCGCCCAGAACCAATACCTCTTCCCCAACTCTGCCGAGTTCCCGGGAAAACGTCCCCTCACGGACGTCAAACTCTGTGCGTGGTGGAAACGTCAGTTTGGGATCGTCGCCCACGACGTGGACGCACGTGTCGGTCAAGAGGGTGGTGTTTGTATCCGATTGTTTTACCTCCTTCCGGGTCTCGGGGAACTCGAGGCGTCGCATGCCTTGGACCGCGTGTATGCATCCGCGTCCGCGGCGTCGGTGCCGTGGTCGTATGGCCATCCGTACGGTCAGACCCACGTCCCGCTGCCGTGTTCCCCGATCGGCAGCAGCGAGAAGCTTCCACACATCGGACATGCCATCCCGTGGTTTGACGATGACCCCAAGGCGCGCTTCTTGGACGAGATCGCGTATACTACGGATGCGGGGGGTGTCAAGTCTCCGGAGCGGAAACGTTCCCGTTCTAACCGCACCAGACAGAGGTCCGAAGAAGACACAGAAAGCGGCTCGGATAAAAAGGAGGCGTCTTCCTCTACGAACACTGAACACACTACCAGGGCATTCAAAAAGGTGTCCATCGAGGAATTCTGGGAGCGCATGTCATTTCGTCAAGAATGCATCGCGGGAGCTGTTACAGGTTTCTTCGTCATGGCCACGTCATCCCCCACACCAATGCCATGCGGTGACCCTTGGTCGCTAGCACCACTGCCTGGTCAGGTCTCTTCGCAGATGATGAAGCGTGTCCTAGCTTCGTTGATTACTGGACACGAATTTCCATCTGTAGAGCGGGCAGTGTGGTCTACACGGGTTCTGGAAGAAGCGATTAAAGGCCTATGTGACGGTCTCAAGATCATCCGGTCTCCAGACGTTGCCCAGAGCCCAGGCGATTCGCACCGGCGTACACCAGAGCGAGATCCAGCTGGGAGCATCTCAGCACCCCCTGAAACGCCTCCGCCGCGTCTGGTTTATAATAAACGCCCTATGGACGATGTTTCACCAAACCCTTTCGCGGAGCCAGTCGCTTCTCTTGAGACGTACAATTCGTACATTTATGGATCGGTTGCGGTGAGCAATGCTGATGAGCCACGTAAAGATTCGGTCGCGGGGACCGGTGACGGCAAGCCCACAATTACTGTGTTAACCGCGCGTCGGAAAAAGAGAGGAAGAGCCTGATTGGGCGAGAGTTATTATTGTTGATGGCGCGCCCATGCCGAGTGTGTGAAGTCATCAAGTAGCTACAGATTGTTGAAAGATATCATGTCCGTTGTTACGTTGGAAGCGTTTTACCTTGTTAAGCGAGCATGCTGGGAAGCAGGGCAAGCGTGAGGTCACGAGAAGAGTCTAAGAGAGAGTGCGATAAGTGGACGACGTTTCGTCTGCTATGTAAAACGATGCACGTCTATCCGATCGATTTGGGTTGATTTAGGCTGGTAGAGCAGTACTGTCAGTCGCCCCATGGCTGTCCGAAATTAATTGAACGCACATTCCATTTTCTCGAAGGCGGCGGTTATTTGCTGGCACCTTTGAAAGGCATGAAGCCCTTGTGAGAGAAGGCGAGGCTTACGTCCAGGAGTTCATCGATAAGACCGAAGAAGGTGCTGGACAGCATTTATGGGGCAGAGATAGCTTGGTGACACACGCTGTATGAAGTTTGTCGAGCCATTTACACTGCTATTTCAGGGCCGACGGTAAGAAGTGGGATGAGCACAGAAGTCTGGAGCAGAAAGTCTGCGCAAGAAGCGCGGCAAGGCAAAATCAGATGCCAAAGAGAGACGTTATCTGTAGGGTGTTGATGTATCTGATGTGATGTTCTGGTGAGAGATGTTCGTCTGGTGGAATTCCCTTGGACGAGCCTCCTCGAGGTGTGTGGCCGTGTCATTTTCTGTTGGAGAGGGTATTTTTGGACCGAGATAGTGGAGCCGTCAAATTGAATGGGCTCTGCTCATTGGTGTTGCCCCCCCTGGTCGCGAGGCCGGAGTGAGATAGGACAAAAATTGCATCATCGGCCTCGAGGAGATCACCGTGGCGGCTGGCTGGGAAAAAGGGAGCGGATTGGGCGATGAAACCTGACGGGTTGGACGGGGACACGTGTGACAGCGGATGAAGGACGCGCGAGAGAACGGTGCGGTGAAAGTGAAAATGGGAGCGAGAACAAGGAGATAGATACGATGAGGAAGGGTTGAATTCGGTTAGATGTGATGGCTACGATCTGAAGCAATGCGACGAGGCTGGACAGTCTCCACCGAGTTCGCGCAGTGCCCAACCTTTCTCGGGTCTCTGCTGGTTGTCCAGATCAGCGACCGCGACAGAATCGACTTGCGAGAGTCCTTGGAAGATTCCAGTCGCTATTTGGCCCTTTTGTTTTGTTTTTTTTGTTTTCTTCGGTTTTGTTTTTGTTTTTCGGGTTCTCTCCTGGACACAAACACAAATCTGGCGAGCCAATCTTTTTTCCCTCCTCGCCATGTCTATTCCCCAGTCCCTCCCCTCCTTTGCACAGGCATTCAGCAGCTCCTCCCTCAACGAGATTGCGCCCATCAGCAACGCCCTCCCACCGATCCAGTCTCGCCCTGCCCACTCCCCGTCGCCCGCTACCACCACCACAAAGAAACGATCCCGCGAAGACCCCCCGCCCCCACCGCGCACCGACCGTGCCCCCGTCGATGCGTAAGTCGCCCTTGCCACTTCTCCGTGACTATTTTCGTGCCAAACGCGTTCTCCCCAGCCACAACGCTGGTGGCACCCGCCAATCACCACTGGCTGTCCGAATCAAGGAGGAGGACAGAGACGACTCCCAGCGTCCTCCCCAGTCCCCGTCCCAAGATAACGATCTGTCCCGAGATTCCTCTGCCACCCCTGGCGTGCAATCCTCCTTGAAAAGACGCCGTGTGACCCTCAGTGGCCCACCCCACGGTCCGACCAGATCCTCCGCTGAACAAGGCACGCCTATTCCGGTATCTCCTGTCGTTCCCGCCCTCCCCGTCCCAGACGACGTCGTCCCTCGCGATCAACCCCGCCCCATACTCGTCAAACAGCAGCAAAAAGCTCTTGTCGACCAGCGCCGAGGAAGTATATCCGCTGTCATGTCGTCCACGGGCCCGAGTCCCATGGTTTCTGGCAGTCTTGTCAGTAGGTCACCACCCGGTGATCAGTTGACGGCTTCAAAACTATCTCGCATTGGGCGCATTAGTCCCAGCACCGTGTCTGTCGTGAACCGTTGCGCTGGAAACGCGGTTGCATCTGGCAGCCAGGCGACGTCATCTTCAGCCCGGCCACTTACACCTCCACCGTTGATTGTTTCGAACCAACAACCCCCCGCTCCCACGTCAGCTCAAAATTCAGCCGAGCCTGCGTCCAAACTACAACAAGTCGCCGCAGCACACTCTTTACCCCCGCCACCGATCAGCTTTGCACGTCGTCGTGCCGCCCAGTCTGGCGGCCGCAAAAAGAAGCCCGCTGATATTTTAATCAGCCCGCGTGCTGCAGGCCCCTCTGATCCGCTGGCACCTGTTATTCAGAGCGCCCCACCCGTGGCAGATCCCGGTCGTTTTCCAATGGCAATTCCCCGGTTGCCATTGGTCTTGAACAATGCCCAATCCACCCGAAGAGTGGCCGGTAACGTCCCTCCAACACCAACCCGATTTAGTCTCCAGGGCACTGCCGCACCGACAATCAGCTCGACCGCGCGGGCGATACCCTCTCCTCCGAATCTCTCGGTTCCAATAGCCAACACTTTGGTACCACCCACGCCTCATGCGCTTCAGCATCCCGGCTACACGGGCGACAAGTCCGCCTTCTTGGCTCCGTTCGAGGTCTTTTACGATGCCCTCAATGACTCGAAGCAGCTAAAGAGCTGGTTATCGGACCAGCTGCAAAAGTCGAATGCGCTGATGATGTCGCTGAAGCAGCAACAGGAGAAGATGGACGAGATGGTGGAGGATTTGGTCGAGAAGCGCACCCGCGTCATGCGGGAGGAGATCACGATGCTCCACCAACGTATGGAATCGCTTGAAGAAGCGCTTCTTGCTGCGCGCGCAGAGGCATCTGCCAGGGGTCAGGACGGCGCTGGGCATGGATACCCACCGGGTGCCAAGTTTTATCAGAACGGGATTCCTGTTTGCCCAGAGGCGCCATCGTCGTATCGTTTTCCTGCCCCTGAGCAGCGCAGACCTGATACGATCATCAAGGTCACCTCTCCAGGAAGGGAGCAGGAGCACCAAGCGCCTTCGTCGCCCCCCGTCGAAGTCACACGTCGGCTCTCTGTCTCTGCCACGACTGCTCGTTCAGAGCCTGCACAAGTGTTGCATGGAGCGTTTGCCCTCGGTGATAACAATCGACGCGCCTCAGGCTCTCAGGGTTCTGCGAAGGGCACGCCACTTGTGAGGTCGCAAGCTGTTCCAGAGCGGACCTCTGCCGCGCGACAAACGGACTCGCGGCCTGCTGCCCGGCTGTACTATTCCGGGTCGTATGGGAATAGCAATCCCCCGCTTGTTGAAGGACAAGCGTTCTCGAGAGGCGGTGACAAATCATGAAAACACGCCTACAGTTTATTGTTTGACGGCGACTACTGGACAGTTTGAGATTGCCATATACACATTCACTCGCACCACCTTTCCCTCCAGAATAGCATTTTACCAAGAGATTCGCGGACCATGGTATCTCTGATTGATTTATGACTCGTTTCTTGCGTCGCTTGCTTTCGTATTTCGCGCACAACCGTTATTCGTGGTTCGACCTAGGAAGATTTGCACTCTTTTCTTTTCTTTTCTTTTTTCTTTTCTACTACTCATTCGGCTAGTTTTGTCTTGAATCTTTGTTATCTGTACTTATAGGGGGATGTATGATAGATTCAGACCGCATCTTGCGGGGTCTGGCACGCTTCGTACATGGCAAAGATTGGCCTCCACCGTTGACACGTTTGTCGTCTGTCGTAATCTCATCGCCGAGTGTTTACCGCCAGTTGGTAAAGGATCGACATGCTGCGAATTGGTGGAAATGAATACGCCCGATCGCGAGTGGGACCATTTCGGCGACTTCGAAGGTTCAGCGATAGGGATCAAGCGAGCCAGGGAAAGGAAAGCACGGGGTTGTGGGGCTGAGGCTGCGGGATTGTGAGCTGATTTCGATGTAGTTCAGTTGTCCGTCGAAGCTGTTCTGCCTCCCTTCTGTGACGGAGAAGAGCGTTCATGCGAGGCAGTGAATTGGTGGCGCTGCTGACGTGTCGTGGCTGCACTTTTTCTTCGAGACGCCGACATGCTCAAGCCCCGCTTTGTGCCGAGTCTGTCCCGCTGCAGAACGTATGCGACCCGTCGACCAGAAAAGCCCCCCGCACGTTTCCCAGATCCCCTCCGCAACAACCCCAGTGCCGTCGTCACCCCCTTGGAGGGCGACAAGCTGACGTTCATTCACCGACCCCCTCCATCTGCTCCGTCTCCCCACTCGACGACGCTCGACCCTGCTTCCCCGCTCTTGCGGCCAGCTGCGTCCGCGGGCAGCCCACTACCGCCCCTGCTTCGACCATCAGCGTACAAACCAGAGCCGGAGCGAGTGTCAAAGGAAGACATTGAAAAACTACGGACACTCAGACGGTCGAATCCAGATGTCTACAGCTGTGCCAAGCTTGCCAAGATGTTCAACTGCACCCCCGGCTTTGTCTCTCAGGTCGCTGCTCTCCCGCGGTCCCTCCGGAGGGTGTTTGCAAAGAGGCAGGAGGCCAAGGTGCAGGCGGTCAAGGCCGGGTGGGGAGAGAGAAAGTCGACGCTCAGGGCTATCAGGGAGCAGCGGCGCCAGTTCTGGTAGTCTCAAGGTCGTTTTCCCGTCGCTCCATGGGGTGGTTGTGCGTGCTGATGGGTTGCAGGCTGTCCTGTCGTGCGTTTGGTCTTTAGGAGTGATTTGGGGTGGTGTCATGTTGGATTGTCGTGTCGTTGGTAGCTGCTGTACCGGGTTGAAATGAGACGAGACGAGGCGAACATCGGAAGTCCAAATATGAGACCGGTCATCAGAGGCCAATGAGCGAGTGGACGGATAAACCGGGTCTGGGATCCTATTCTTGCCTCGTTTCCGCCGTCTTCAATGTCGTCCGAGCCTTTGCCGACTCTTTCCTGTGCTTTTTCTTCCTTCTCCTTCACATGGCACTTTCTGCCATCCGTTCTGCCTGCAAAGCCGTCCCCACACCCCGTCAGGCCATGGCTGCCGCTCGCTTTCCCCCCCACATTGCACACACAGACCACCGCCAGCGCTGTCTCGCACAGCTGCGCTCCAAGCCGGTCCCGCTCGACAAGTACATCTACCTCAACGGCCTCAAAAGTCGCGATTCCAATCTATTCTACAACATCTTGCTCGGAAACATGTCGGTGCGCACACAGACTTTGACCTCCAAATCCACCCTCGTTCAAACGCCCTCCGTCTTCAGGAAGTGATTCCCATCCTGTACACACCGACGGTAAGCGAGCCATCCGTTTCTGGTCGCGTGACGCACCAGCATCCTCTCACGTGCGCCGTCAAT
>QGOH01000353.1:2159-13599 GCA_003313155.1 Boletus sp. MG95
CCCGCGTCATTTCCCCCCTCGCCACAAATGGGCTGAGACTCTTACAGCATGACGTGCGAGAGTGAACCACGATTTTTGAATCCGAACGGTATGTCTGATCGGTGGTGAAGCCTCGACAAGATCGACCTGAATCGTCCCTGCAAAGTGATCCCGACGTCGTAGCAACGACGTTACGTGGGTCACGTCAATCACGTCATGAAGAACAAGCAGAGTTCGGCCAAGAGTGCAGTGAAAACGCCACACACAAGTCACCGTCAGTGCGTCGTTTGAACGAAGTGATTCAGAGCCCGCATCAGGACCCCCCATTCTGCATTGTGCAAGCGGAGCGTTTACAATGCCGTGACAGAGACCTGCACACAGTGGTGACATGTAATGTACGACGATGATGCAAGGTAACGCACGGTTTCAAATAAAACAAGAAACCAATCTTACCTAGATCAACCGACCAGCCATTCGTAGTGCAAGTAACCAGGAAACAGCACTACTGTGACAGTCTCGTAGCATCATGGACAAGTCTGAGTATTTCCTTGCCTATCGACACAAGTCCCACAGCACTCGACACCCGAGGCAGACAGCGAAAAACGACGTCCATATCGCGACACGACACAAGCAACAAGTCAAGGAGGAAACAAAGGGGGAGCAGAAGAGAAGTAAAATAGTAAACAAGAAAGAAAAGAAGCACAGTTCAGCAAACAAAAAAAAAGGAATTAAAAGAGGTAATCATCCCGTTCATGACGTGTCTTTGCATAGGGTATATAATAAGCGTCCAGAGTGTCAAATCCACACACGGAGACCATGACCGATCACTGTAGTTTTATTTCATCTCGTTTGGTCCGGACGACACCTGTGGCTGTACCTGCTCACGCGACGACAAGGCCGAGGACGAGGGCGGCAGCCATGCTCATGCCGACGGGGATATAGTTCGCAGAAGCACCCCCACTCTGGCTCGCGGAAGTCGACGACGCAGAGGCGGCAGAGCCGGTTGCGGTACCAGACGCCACCGAGGCGGACGTAGCGGGATAAGAGGAACCAGCTGCCTTGATTGCAAACTGGGCCGAGGCGTAGATCTGCATGACATATATTCATCAAACATGTTCCGATTCCGAAAACAAGACAGAGAACGCACGTCAGAAATGTTCAGGTTGTTCGCGAGCGAGATGGTGTAGGTGCTCGAGACAGCCTGGGTCGACTGCTGTTGGTTGACTGTGAAGGAGCAATCATAGTTGGGGACGCTGGCAATCAAGGCGAGAGGAGCAGCCAAGATGGAAGTGTCCGAGTTGGACAGGCTGGTTCATCGTCCGAGTCAGTCTCAGACGTTCACACGCTGGAAACAAGACAAGACTGACACGACCGTATACTCGGAGTAGGGAGACGTGTCGCAGGTCCAGGCAAGGGTGTTGGTAGAGCCGGAGACTGAAGAGGAGAAAAAAGTAAATCAGGTGGTAGAGCGTGGAGATGGAATGTCGGGACGTACCCCACCAGGAGGTAGAGCTGGGATTGGTGATGGTGAGCTGCGCAGAGGCGGCGGCGACAAAGGCAGCAACGGCAAGGATGCGGCGACCGAACATGACGATGAACAGTAGGAACAAAGAGGGAGAAGGAGTGCAGAAAGAGTGGTGCGAGAACGAGCGACGGACTGGTATAAAAACAAGCAACCCAAAATACGAAACCGCCCGTTTTCGAACTCGACCCGATCAACCAATTCATTCTCCGCTCGACCGCTAGTCGTACTTAGGGTGATAAGATTACAGTCGCGTTTCTAATCATAAAAGACTTGTCATGTGCGGTGGTCCGAAATCGAATAGAAAAGGACTGGATTGACGGAGCAGCGGTTCACAACAAGTCGTCAACAGCACTGCGACCGCAATGGCGGCGACAACGCCAGCAGTGCCCACATACATCGCCTGGCCCATCGCAACTCGGGAGCACCTATAATCTGACCATTTACTAGCACGCCGTCCCCGACTTTGAGGGGGAACACTGCAATGGCCAGGTCAGACGTCTGGGATCCTGCACGTAGGTCAACGAGAGCACGTACACAATCCGAACTTAATGCCGTGATAGGCTTGGTGACCGGGTAAACAGGGAGCTCGGGATCTGCATGAAGCAGTGGTGCGGTACATTACCGCCGCGGCCGAGGGATAGACTCTCGCACGTGGCACTCGGTCGATGGCATCATAAGCGTTAGAGCAGTGGCGACAACGACTCGTGCTGGACGTGTGGCAGTCTTCGAGATCAATGTCTGCAGAGGAGGATGCGAGGGGGCAGTTGCCGGACAGTGGAAGTGGAGGTCATGGTTACTGTGACGAAGGGGACGGTGAGTGAGCACGTCCTCGGAGTACGGAGAGATGCTTGTCGTGGAGTGTGGCGAGGGGCATCAGAATGGGTGAACCTGTACAAAAAGTCCGTCACGAGAAATCTACCAGCGAGCCTTGCAAGGACTCGCAATCTCCGCACTGTGCAGAGCAAGCAATTGCCCCAACTCGACCTCTTTGCTCGTTCCCTCACAATCGCTGCAGCATAGTCGTTCGCATGTTTCCCAAAGGTGGAAGACTCCATAGGATGGACTACTGTGGATTATGCCGTGCTACACATGCTGGTAAAAACGATCAACGCGACAGCCTCTTGCCAAAAAAATAAAATAAAAACACTGCGGCAAAGCGATGGTAGGAGTCTACAGCTTGTCTCACTTGTTGGCCACTCTTGCCTTTAGTTTTCTCTCTGCCACGTCCTCGTTCTCCACCGTCATCACTTCAAAGGCATCTTGACTGCCCGCAAAAGAGCCAAAGAACGGTGTGGCTGGACTCAATGTCGACGGTGTACGGGATGAGTAGGTGAGCGCGGGGGAAACGACAGCGGGAGACTTCGGTGCCTCCTTGACTGTCGAATGCTGCTCGCCAAGTTGGGAGGATTTCTTGGTGTAGATATGTGATGCAGGCGAGGAGCGGAAGCGTGGGCCCTTGTCTTCCTCAGGGCAGCTTTGCACCTCGCCATGCGAATACATATAGGTATGTTGGAGTTCAATATTCTTTTCACAGGGGATAGTGCTAGTATTGCTGCTGTTGTCGTTGCTGGTAGTGGTGGTGGTGGTGGTGGTAATGTTGTTGTTCGGGCTGGTAGGTGCTTGTAGTAAAGAGGGATGCGATTTGCCTTCTCCCGATGGAATAGACTGGTGATTGTTAAACGAGGAAGGACAAGGGATCTGCTTAGGCACAGTTGATCGCTCTGCACGTTGGTGATGGCCTTTTGGCCGCTTCCCGGGCTCCTCGTAATCTGGTGGAGGCGGAACAATGCTGACGGCACGACTAGGTGGGCGCACAAATATGGTGCTCGTCGTGGCGGGTGCGTTGGGAGGACAGGTATCAACTAGTCCTTGAAGCTGGTGAAAAGTCGGCGCGAAGCTGTGGGCCGGATGACCCCTAGCGTGGAAGTCGTCCTCCGATATCGAAGGCAGAGTATCCTGAGAAAACATTGGCTTTCTAGCAAGCCCTGATGCCATGAGTGGCTCATGAGACACAGCATCGAAGCTTCGAACGTTTGAATTGAGCTTTCTCAACGAGGATATCGGCTCGAATAGCGACGAGGATTGTGAAAATTGGAGACGTTGCGCGTGCGCTTCAAGAATGAGCTCCTCGGCGGGGGTAAAGCCGTTGCGTGCTTGGGTATGCCCTCGGGGCAGCGCGACGGGAAGTGGGTTGGGTGGAAGGAGTGTAGCATTTGTGAGGGCCCGAAGCTGGGCTTGCTGCGTCATGAGGTACTCGTTGTCGAGGGCCAAGTTTCTCATCGTACTGTCCAATGATCCGTCGTCGTAGCCCATGTGCTGTATCGATTGCAGTAGAGTGTCCATCTCCGAGGTGATCGAGAGATCTGAGGTGGATAGCAACGGCGACTCCATGTATGTATAACACAGCTTGGAGGGTAACGAACGAGATGTGGGAAGCACCCCAGAGTCGGAGTTGGGGTTAAAAGTAGCCAGATTGTCCAGGCGCGAGTTGGAAAGGCGCTGATGCTTCATCCCCGCAACGTCGCAGACATTTGTTTGAAGTTCTTGGCCACGGAGGTTGAGCAGGGCAGCTTGCGCGATAGTTAGCCGAGAAGGAGAGTGATCCCCATTCTTCAGCGTCCTTTCAGTACGCTATAAATGGCCCCTCTTGAGTGAGAGTTGTCCAAGGTTGCGCAAAAACACTGACTCGGAGTTCTCGTTGCTCAGCACTGTCTGCAAAGCGTACAGAAATTCTGCAACCGGGATCATCCCAACCGCGCACCATCCTTCCGTGCAAACGTTCGATGGTTTCTTCCGCTGCGGTACGAGTCTCGAGGCTTTGGCGACGATTAGATATTGACTGAGAGCAGGTAATGTTTAGACGTACCGGACGAAGGCAATGATTCGAGGTGGATTACTCAGTTTAGTCTTGAAGAAGCGACTACTTTTGATCTTGTAGGGTGACACCAAAGCAGCAAGACTCTGCACAACCACATGTTATCAAGTTTTGATAGTTTCTGTGGTACTATGAGACGTTACCTCTTCGTCTATTGATAAGGGGAGTCTTGTGGTAAAATTAGTAATTGTATTGCGACAAGAAGAGAATGACTCGCCCTTCGATATAGAGATTAGTCGAGGAAATGTCCTTGAGTTTTTCCATGCGTGACTTGAAAGTACTCTCGTCCTGCTCGGTCGACTGGGTGGCATTGTGTTGAGCGTATTGCGTGCCAGGGATTCGATGCACTTGCTACCGTGAACGTTAAAGAGACTACCTGTAGTGGAAACCACACCCACCTTGGAAAATGAAGGATGGAGATTACGGTACTTTCGGAGTCCTTCGATACACCTCTGAGCAGAGTCTATATCATTGAACCTAAAAAGCCATGCGAACATTTGAGTGAGTCACCGAGAACGGAAAATTTCGAGCCGTCTCACAGAACAAATCCATAACCCCTATAACAGAAAGAAATGGTCAGTCCTAATGGCAGCGACAGAGACCAGAAAGACCAACGTAGGTTTCTCGCTCACGTGCCGAGTGAACGTCCGAACGCTTTTGATATCACCAAATGGTCGAGCGAGAGCGAAGAGGTCTTGCTCGGAAGAATGAGGAGGGAGGCCATTTATATAGACATTCGGCGTGCGTTGAGAAGTAGCTGACATCGATTCGGTCGAGGATGCCGTAGCTAACGTGCAATGAGAATCTGCAGAGTCCGGGAAGATGCGGTCGTATGTAGTCGCAGCGCTGGAGGCACCTGGAAAACTAAATGAAGCTTGTACGGGGGGGGGGGAATGTCATCGACGCGCTGTGGATAAAACTAAGCGACTTACGTGTGATGGACTGTCGAAGTTTCGTGGGGAAAGAAACTGGGTCTACAATACCAAAATCGAGCGGTTGAGACGAGACTTTGACAGGCTGGTCGCGCCGCAAAAAAGATGCGGGCTCTGGAAGGATAAGACAAGAAGGATTACGATTACGATTGATTGAGATGGAAGTTGTGGTCAGGTTTTGCGAGGGGGAATTAGGCTGGAATTTTGACTGGATTGCAAACATGGATGTACTGGTACTTCCGGCGCTATGGCGAGAGGACGAGGGAGCTGATGTAGGTGGCGCGGGAGGCTGGCTAGACGAGGACGGTGAATCGGGTTGTGGTCGTATGGGGTGTTCTGCAGTGTTGTTTGGACAGGCGTGTGGGGGGGATTTAACGAAGGGGGTATGAGATTCGTCTAAAGTCGTTACGGGAGTTTGCGGCGGCGAGGAAAGGGAAGGGCACATGGCGGTGAATCGGGAATGTTCGAGTGGGAGAAAGGAAAGCCAAAGAAGCTTGTATCAGCGGGCTTGACGTAAATGGCGCGCTGTAACAATGAGGGGAAAACTAAAAAGGGGAAGTAGGCGGATGTGGGGGGAAGAAGAAAAAAGAGGGTGGGGGGAGAAGCCATGGAGACGAGAAGAGGGATTCTTTATATCCATTGGAGAGCGATGACGCACGGGCCCGCTCTGTGGACAGTAAGAGGGAATCCTGGACGAGATCGTCGGAGGCATGCTCGAAGGATGCCTCCGCTAGCCTCGTGTCACGTCTCGCTCGCAAAGAGGAGAGTCACTGTCCAAATGAAGCAGGTCTTCAAGTTCATTTCAAACCCCGAATCCAAATCAGGAAGTTACCATCCTGCGCCGATGATCGCTGTCACGAGCCTGGTCCGAATCGCCCGGGAGAGAGAAACCCCAGCTCACCCCAGCGAACGGGGACAAGGGAAGGCGCGGGTGGACCACGCACAGTCACCGTGCGGCGTGCAGAGTGGCCCAAGTGCGGAGTTTGAAACGGGAAACAACAATTTCTAAAGTCCGCCCGGCTGACTCCAACGATGATGCACATCTCAAACGAGCTCATACCGCAGCAGGACTGTCATCAAACAGATCAACATGTTTGATCACCTTATTTTTGTGACAGTACTTATGCTGCGGGCACTCACTCCCCCTTCCACATCACTCGGTCTCTCCTTTCAGAATTCTGACCGCCGATGTCTGCTCAAGCGTGAGTAGCCACGAGTTCGTGTGCGAACACACCACACACATACCTTCCCTTTTTATCTAGGGAGGCCATCCGAGTGAGCGACCTCGTGGCTTTTGGTACGTATCCATCCTCAATTCCACTCCTCCCTGACCACCCCTCGTAGTTGCCCTCTTCTACGATCAGCTGCTCACATTTCCTGCCGAAGTCGACCACTTTTGGCGACGGCCGCGTTTCAACTTGGGTTCTATACTCTTCTTGGCTATTCGCTATTCTGCTCTATGTTTTCATACTTTTATCATGGGGCAAGTATTTATGACCACGAGGCCTCCTCACGATCCAGTACGTTGGATCACTAGGATTCCTTGTTCTGTTCACAATGATCTCCATTTAGGTGTGAGTTATCTCATTACCCATCAAAGCGAAAGAAAAACCCCAATTCCCTCAGTTGCAAATCTCTGCAGATTATCGAGCATATCGGTGTTTTGGCCGTCCAACTACTCTGTGCAGGTAAGCGAAACTGTTGCCACCTTGGATCACATCGCGGGACCCAAGAACCATATAGCCGTTATGACGATGCGTGTTTACGCTCTGTATCAGAAAAGTCGTCTCCTATTGGCCTTCCTGTGCATTCTCGCTGTAGTGCTTCTCAGTCTCTGCATTGTAAGTCTGTTTCCCCAGGGTACATGATTGACGCTTCTAACATAGGATACCTGACACCAGTGGACCCTCACCCTTGGCCCCGCCATGACGGATGATAACATAAATATTTCGGGCTGTATTCGCTATGTTGATTCGACTGCGTGAGTCTTTCCCAGATCTTACCACCATCTCCTGCAGGGGAAGTGTATTCACTATCTCTCCAGGTCCCTACGTAGGTGTTCCATCCATATCTTGTCGACGAGCTATCGGTTTTCAATCATTGACGACAAAACGTTGGAGCAGACGCGACCATCGGGTGGGGCGGTCAAATGGTATATGATACTGTCATCTTCCTTCTGACTGTGTGGAGGTCGTATTGTATTGGTAGCGTAGGTAACCGTTCGCTCGTAGATATCCTGCTGCGTGACGGTCAGTATTTCATTCTTGACTTTGGTCCGACCCATGCATTCTGAACTATCCTTGACACAGGTTCCATGTACTTTGCGTGAGTGGACACCTTGTTCGTGTTGTTCGAGAGCCTTACCGTCGTGGACAGGGTCGTTTCTGGCGCGAACGTCGTAAATATAATCATGATCTTGGTGAGGTGCCACGCTCTCAAACCTTATTGGATGGTATCTGAAACGCCCGCTGTTCAGCTGGCGAGCGTAAGTGGTCAATTACACCGGATAGGCTGTTTCGCAGGGTGTCATCAACCAATTAACGTACGATTGAAACATCTGTCTTTGTCCTATTAGACTCCTTACAGCGCAGCCACCGGGATCTTGACCAATTCGTAAGTATATCTGCATCACCCTATGGTAGAGGAATCGTCGACAACCTAACTATGCGATCCCTCCTTCCTCACACAGCTTAACCGCGATTATGGTGTGGCGGATGATGCTCAACATGCATGAACGCGCCAGTTGGAGTTTGGAAAGGAGTGCTGATAGCGACTTCCCGGTGATGACGACCATCATCGTTCCCGATAACATGTCCTCATCGGTGTCCATCGACGATTCGCGTCTACGGACGAAGTGAAAGGGTGTGACAGTCTTGCGAAGAGAGGGGGATGGCGGGGGTTCGCGATATGGATCGATTACCATGTATCGAAGAATTCACCTACGCATCCTTGCAGGTTGCTTTCAGGTGCAGCAAACGGTCTGCTGGGTCATTCCCTTGACCGGAAAGAGAGGCTACTCTCCCTAGAATTGTTGGTGGCCGGTCTCCACCGCTAGCTGCCCTAATCACACGTGCCTGTGGTGAATGGACATCTCGGCTACACAATCCATCCTGTACAAATGGTGGGAGTAGCTTGACCAATGGCTTGCTCAAAAATTCAAACGTCATCAGTTCTTCATCACTGATAATGGAACATTAGCACGAACAATAGATCTAGATGATTGGTGAGTGAAGTCAAATTTCATGATATGCCTACTATAGCTGACCTGAATAGTTTCACATTGACATGCTCCTGTTGTCCCGCTGTCATCACGGGATCAACAGTGCCTTGGATCGCCGTGTGCTGCATTCGCAGTGTCTGACTTGCCCTCAGACCTCAAGTGCGCTTGGGGGATCTACTCCTGTGATTCTGTCATCTGCTGCACAGCAATTGCCGTTGGCAGGCTGGCAGCGGGTCCCCCAACAACGCTAGTACCAAAAGCAGTGGGGGCAATCTCCAGCCAGACCGCCGCCGGAGCGTTCCCACGTCTGTCGGACCTGTTCGTGTGACGGAAGGAACGACACAGAGTGACGAGCTTGGAATCAGAGGCGAAATAGCTGCCACAGCAGCGTGTTTCAAGCTCGTGAGTAGTAGGTAGTAGTACTCTGTTCATGCTTTAGACTTGGAAAAGGATAGCTTCACCAGAGGATTTTTCGTGTGAGTGGATGCTTGGGAAGATCACACCGAATCGCTCTTCGTATGCTTGGAAAATACTGCGATGCTCGTCAATCCAGGCTCCGGTCAGATGCGCTCAACCGATGTCCTGACTTGGGAGATACAAACGAACCAAAGGAGAACAAGCCACAAACGCACACGGAATAAAAAGCGTGGTGTGAACGCGACGAAAATGAATTACTACGCACCACAGATGCGTCACCGAACAGTCCTCGCAACTCCGGCGTGACGGGCCTGCTGACGGCCGTGAGTCGGTTGTGTTGGTGACCTTGGGTGCTGGCGAGCTCCACCATAAGCACATCATACCCACACTCGGTGGGTGGCCTGACTTTGCCGAACTCGCACCCTAGCTCGTGCTCGTGGTTCCACCGTGCCTCGGCCTCGGAGGACCAATGGGACGGGTCCGAGTCACGGCTATCTCGCGCCCCTTGACAACCAGCCTCGTGGACGTCGCCGTCGTGCTCGTGCTCGCAGTCCCTCAACACCTCCCCAGCGACCACCCTCTCTCGCACGGCTCATGCACACTCAACTGGATGATCAGCTCGCCCTCCCTCGGTGCCGGGATTCCTCGATCAAGGCCAAGACTCGGCGTCATTACAGATCAAGCAGGACAAACTCGATGCTGTGAAAGCCGCTGTCAGTAGCCTAATCCCCCATCATAAATGCAGACGACGTGATCAATCCGCATACTCCCAATGACGACCGGAGTGATCTCTGGCTCCGAGTGCGCACTGATGCGAATATTGATACCTAATCCATTCGTGTGCAGCTCTTTCGTTTCCTGCTATATAATCACGTCTGTTTACATTTTAATAGCCAATAACTTCAGTACTTACTACCACTCAAATATAGTTTACCAAATGAATCCAGCAGTTTCTCCAATTCCTCCTATCCTGAGCTACTGTGTCGTTAGCCGGGAACATTACATAAGTGTAACACTTCGCGGGAACCCAAGAATAGTAAGCATTTAATATTTAATATTGACATACATACATACATACAACAACCAGGGCAGGAAACAAGCGGAAGTGATCACGCCACGTCCATTTCACTTGTTTGACACATCTCCCGTGGCTGAAACGTTTGACGTGGCACATTGGGATATGTATCATCGATATCATTTAGTGCGGCCAGATCGTTGGTAACGAGGTCTAACTCTGCAAAGTCCGCGAGCGCCGTATATTCGTTAGCGTATTCAAGGAGTTCTTCTTCCTCCAAGTCGTCAGGGGTGGGTTCCGTGCTACTCGACTTTTCTTCTGGAAACGCGAATGAGTGGACACGAAATACATCCTGACCGAACTTGCCTCGCAGTTCACTCTCCCACGTGCTGGCATCCTCCAAGTCGGGATCAAACGAAGAGCCGACTTCGATGGCGTAGGACACACGATACGAATGCTTCTTCTTGTGGTTGGCGCTTTGCATGATTCTCCGGAAAAGCTGTATTCCGTCCACCCCTTATCAGCGGAACTGATCGGGACGCCGACAAACAGCAACGCACCTCATCCTGCATAATGACATCGTCCGACTCCTCTTCGTCGTCACAATCCATGAATACATCAAAACACGTGTCACTGCTTCTCCGTGAATTGACGGCCCGCTCCCGTAGCTTCTGTGCATGTTGTCTACAACGGGCTTGGAAACGTTCTCTGAGGAACACTTTTTGGGGATCTTCCGAGGCTTGGCTACCGGTGCGAAAGAGGAGTTTTGCAGTGGCTGGGGTGGCGGGGGAACGGTAGGATGCGGATGTCATTGGTTTATACTGTGTGCGCCGCCGTTCCTGTACTTCATGTGTCGGAGACGAGTAGCTTGGAGAGGCAAGAGGCGAGGAGCTCATGGGCTGATGACTCCGCGCCGAATGGTAAGAGGAATGAGTGGGTGTAGAACATGGGATAGAGAAAGGAGTAGAAATGTGTAAGCTGGAGAGCAGCATGGTCGTTGTCGATGCGTTTTGGGCCACAGCGAGACGAACGCGGCCGCGATGGTTGTTGAAGCGCGTTTGTTGACACTTCTTGACGTGTCACGCTTCTCTCACGTGACCTTTGTCCAACCATCGAAAGTGCACTAGCTAGTGTCACACTATACTCTATCGAGTTCTGTGCTTATCGTCCTCAGCTTCACGTATACGTGTCTCATTGCTTTCAATCACCACGCTCATAGAACGCTCGGGAATAACGAGGCTGTTAACCAGCGTCCGCCGTTCGGATCTGAACATTCTTTCCTCACGATGGAAGGCGTGCCCGATCCCACGTCGCGGGCATGTTCTCGATGGCTTATTTTCACGTCCCCCCATAGCATTCACAAGAAAGCTCTACACCGCATCTTTTTTTTCCAGCCAATCCGGCTTCGAGGGTTGAACCATATATCCTATTCGATCAGTAGTTGATATCACACTCATTTCGGCCTTGATCCATGGTG
>QGOH01000368.1:0-12735 GCA_003313155.1 Boletus sp. MG95
AAGTGAGATCATCTAAGTAAGCGAAAGATTTCCTGATGCCCCTCCTCCACTTCTCCTCGATGCCAATTGTGAACTTTGCTCAACACCTGGGTTTACAACTTCGTTATGACTCCTCCTAGTGAGTCCTATCATTTTTTCCCTTCGTCTATTCCACACTGACCTCTCGAAGCTTTCGCATTTACGGAAGATGAACTGAAGAAAGCCGGTCTTCTAGGTGAAGGCGAGTCCCTTAGTCTTTTTGCACGTCAAGAACATACCTTCCAGCGCCGTTTAGTGCTAGTTAGTCATCCTGAGAGGGGAGACTCACTTGTCCTTCTCCCTATCAACTCACTGCGCAATCTATGCCATACTTATCATCTCCCTTATAGGAGCATCTGAACTCGCCGCACAGGTGCTCAATACTATGAGAGAGCACCCAGGGCTGCTAAGCGAGTCCCTTACTCTCTTTCCGCGTCTATACCACACTTACCACCCGTCCAAGAACTCTCCCTCTTCGCTCTCCAATGTGTTGGCCTGCAGGGCCAGCAACGCAAGGGCCCCAGCTCGCCTCGCGTGCCCAGCTCCCCGGCCCCAAGCGACATGACCATGGTGTCTAATCTCTCCGCCCTCACCTCCGCCAGCGATGCCGCTGCCTCCGTGCACGGCCCTGACGTGTATGAGAGAACGTCATATTATAACGGCATCACTGGGGATTGTGACCACCCGGACCTCGTCTACCGCTCGGACTTCCTCACCACGCCCTTCCCTAAGCCCGTCGGCAGACACGCCTCTCTCCCCGTCAAGTCGCTCCGCGGAGTCTTCGACACCCCGCTCAATGGTGTCTGGGACACTGTCGGTCCCCAGATTCGTGACCTGATCAAGGCTCGGGAGATTAAATGGTCGTCCATCGACCCTGCCCGCTTCTTCACCCATGCACCACTGGGAGAGGAGGCCAAGGGGAGTCTCGGTCCCATTGTCATATGGATCGGCGTCATTCCGGGGTCTACCTCTGCTGATACCGCCCACGAGGTCTCCCAAGATATCCTTACCCTTCTGCGGAAGAACGGAGTTGACGATGTTGTTGTGGAATGGCGCGAGGCGGTCCCGCAGAGGCTCGCAGGTCCCCCCCTTATGCGCCATGTCAACAGTAGCAATGCCACCCATTATGTTCGTCGTTTCCTCACTGCTCTTCTTGGCGTTCCCCTTGCGACGGAAGAAATGGAGGAGGAGGATTCCCAGGGTACTCTTACACTCTGGTTCCACGAAAACAAAGACAAGGACGGCAACCCCAGCAATAAGGTTTACGGAATCGGTAACTGCCATGTCCTGCGCAAGAACACCACCGTCGATTATGAGCACAAAGGTGGCGCACCCATGGACCACGTTCGAGTATGCGGAATGCGTCGATTCCAGCGCGGTCTCGATGAGGTCACGAAGGCCATTGCTGATCATGTCATTCTCGCTGACCTTTGGACTCGAGATATCGTCACACTGCAGGCGAAGGAGAGGCAGGACATGGAAGATGCGAAAGCGATCAGGGCAAAGCAACGCCAATTGGAAGACGAGACTGAAGCTGTCGCCGATCTCGAGGCCCTCCACAATGAGGTCACGAAATCCTGGGCCAACATCAAGCTCCACCGCAACATTGGGCATGTTGAATATGCTGCAGCAATCTCGGTCGATGTCGAAGGCGGTACACGATATACCTCGGACTGGGCTGTGTTCTCAGTTGCTGAGGCGAAGGTCAGTGACGAATTCGAGGGCAATGTCGTTGATCTCGGTATGCTCCGATTTATCTTTTTTACCTCGTCTAACGAACATCACTTTATTCAGGATCCAAGTACAGCCCTCAAACCCTTACAAACATGTTCTATCCTCTCGGTGGTGGTCTGACCACGTTTAAGTTTCCCAGCGAGAGGAAGCTCCGGATCGAGGGCTGCGCCACGAAGGAGGACCTTGCATACCCTGCAGAGTTCGACAGCGAAGGTCAGCGCTGCCTTATGGTTGGCAAAGATGGCAACACTACCGACCTCACTGTTGGATGCTATGCCGGCCTAGAGTCGTTCACTCTGAATGAAGTTGGCATCGAGTCCATCGAGCTCGGTGTCTACAACTCAGGCAACAAGACTGCCGAAGTCTTCTCTGCTAAAGGAGACTCTGGTTCTCTCGTCTGGCACATGACGAAAGAAGGTAAAGCTCGCATTGTTGGCCAACTCCACTCTGGACACAACAAGGGTGGCTCGACTAGCAATCATGTTACGTACTGCACACCTGGCTGGTACCTTCTGGGCCAAATCAAGACAAGGTACAAGCACGCCGACTTCTACCGCACCACCTGGTCAGCTTAATAACAACATCAACGGTTCGTCTCTCTCTACCGCCTCATGTTTTCGTACACATAGCTGATGGATGTCGAAGCCAGCGTCATCTCCTACAACTTCTTCACCTCCACTGTGCCCCCTCTCTTTAGTTCTTGTTTGTCGACTGTGAATCACCCCCGTCCCACCTCCCTGACCGCGTTTCTTCCCCACTCCCACTGTTGGAGACAGCATCAACACTCGCAATTATCTTGTAGCATTCTTGTCGACTGTTGCTCTTTCCATAGTGGGCAAGAATTAGTGAATGGAAGCTGTAGTGGGCTCGATGTCCTCAAGGCCAGTATATTTACAGTCTGACAATTGCAGTTTGATCAGTTGCTCTACCCGTTGTGCGAGCTTAGACAAAGTGTATTACTAAGCTACTGTACAAGCTGCGCACGGCCGAGACATAGTCCATAGAATTGCTATACCCCCCAAAATGTTGGAATATATATGATTAGGAATAAATTCAGTACATTAGTATAAAAGACGGCGTAGTATAGGGGAATGTTAGTCGTCCTGATTCAGATCTCCCCACCATCTCACTCCGACGCTCACATCTCACACTCTGCGCAAACCTATTGTTGCTAGTGACAGCGGTGGTGTTTGTCTCTTAGCCGACGTTAGCAACTCCTATTAGGACTTGACCATGGCGTCCAATCACTCCCCCCTTACCTCCGCCAGCGAGGTCACCGGCCGTCACCGCTGCCTCCGTGCACGAGAGAACGTGATATTATAAGGGCATTACTGGGGACGGCGACCACCCGGACCTCGTCTACCGCTTGGACTTCCTCACCACGCCCTTCCCTAAGCCCGTCGGCAGACACGCCTGTCTCCCCATCAAGTCGCTCCATGGAGTCTTCGATACCCCGCTCAATGATGTCTGGGACACTGTCAGTCCCCAGATTCGTGACCTGATCAAGGCTCGGAAGATCAAATGGTCGTCCATCGACCCTGCCCGTTTCTTCACCCATGCACCACTGGTAGAGGAGGCCAAGGTGAGTCTCGGTCCCGTCATCATATGGATTGGCGTCATTCCGGGGTCCACCTCCGCCGATACCGCCCACGAAGTCTCCCAAGAGATCCTTACCCTTCTACGGAAGAACAGAGTCGACGATGTTGTTGTGGAATGGTGCGAGGCGGTCCCATAGAGGCTCGCAGGTCCCCCCCTTTGTTGTAACCAGCATCATTTGGGCTGCACTGAAGGTGGATTAGGTAATCACGTCTTTAGTCGTAACATAAACCAACTTGTGAGGCACTCTTGTAATATTACTTTCCAATTCCAGCAACGTACTTTACCTCCGGCACCCATGGCGACGATGACGATGCGGCGTTCACTGTCAAAGGGGTTCCTCAGCCGGATTTCATGTCAACGAAAAACGCTATGTCGAGCATTCACGACCGAGGTAGTTCAGGACAAAGACGTGGTGATTGTTGGGGGTGGACCAGTCGGCTTAGCGTTGGCGAGTGCACTGGGTGAAGTCTGGTCAGTCTGAAGGGATATGGTGTACTCATTGGATGATAGGGTCAAATCCACTCGTGCGCGAATCCGTCAAGGTCGTGCTCATTGATGCTGGGGACCTGTTCAAGATTCGCGACTGGTCACTTCCAGTCGACACATTTTCAAATCGCGTCAGTTCGATCACAAACACTTCAAGGACATTTCTAGAGAGTGAGCATTCATTGCGTGACGAGAAATTCTTTACATCAACCTCGTGCAGGCATTGGTGTGTGGGCACACGTTGATAGTTCTCGCACTAGCCCTATACGAGAGATGCAGGCAAGTTGGGTCTAGTTCCACTCATGACCAGTTGATGGGATTGTGATGTAGGTTTGGGATGGCATCTCAGATGCACGCATCATTTTTGATGCTGCTGAACTACCTTCTGCTGCCGGCGCCGCCGAGTCTAGCGGGATGGCAAGACTGATAGAGAACCAGAACTTGCGGCGCGCCTTTCTTCGCCACCTCGAAAAGTTGAATGTCGTTCATTTGTTGCAAAAAGTCAAGGTCGAGTCGATCCAGCCTGAGGTTGAGGGTAATGGCTGGCCCTTAGTCCACCTATCTGATGGCACGACGATTCGTGCAAGATTGCTTGTAAGCCCTCACTTGATATCTAATCCATCCACGACATCGACTGTCTTCAAGGTAGGTGCAGACGGATTCAACTCGCCTGTCCGCTCGTACGCCGGAATTTCTTCCTACGGATGGTCGTATGACACGCAAGCTGTAGTTGCTACGCTCAACCACGCACCGCGAGGTGCATTTGAAAAGTCTAATCATATAGCATACCAAAGGTTCCTTCCGACTGGCCCCATTGCCTTCCTACCTCTCTCTCCAACAGTTTCTTCTTTAGTCTGGTCAACCAGACCACGCCATGCAGCAGCGCTATGCAAATTGGACCCAGCTGTACTGGCCAGCATGGTCAACGCTGCATTCCGCCTACCAGATCTGTCAATCCGGTATCTCCACAATCGTATTTTGGAGGCGGATGCTGCAGGCGGAACCCTTTCGCTGGACGCAATAAGTGATGAAATTGCGTTCAGAGAGAGATCTCACAACATCTCAAAGTACTCTGCTTATGCCTCTGTGACATCTGCCCTCTCGGGTGGTGTTCCCCCAAATGATGCAGATTCCATCCCACCTCTCATCAATTCAATTCAAGCAGGTACGATTGCTAGTTTCCCCCTTAAATACAGCCATGTAGAAGCATACTTGGGCGAGGAGGCGGGTCGCCGTACCGTTCTTGTAGGGGATGCGGCACATACCATCCATCCCCTCGCAGGACAAGGACTTAACCTCGGCTTGGGCGACGTCGAGTGTCTCGCTCGTTGTATCGCCATGACACTGAAGCATGGTGGAGATGTAGGTCAGTAGTTCCACATTTCCTTTGTGGTGATCTTCCAGAGACTGAAATGAAACCCGTTCAAGGCTCTTTCACAGCACTCCTTCCCTACGCAAGCGAGCGGTACTTTGCAAATCACAAGGTCATGTCTGCGGTGGACAAACTTCACAAGCTGTATTCGTCGACGTTTGAACCGATCGTCTGGGCACGTTCGGTGGGCCTGGAGGTGCTGAATGAACTGGATTCTGTCAAGGCTGCGCTTATGATGGATGCTGGAGGAGGCCGATCCGCGGGGCCTGTATGGGAGTGTAATTCGCTTGCGCGAGGCGTGGAGGGACTTGCTACTGGGTTGAGTGCTGTAATGATGTTGAGAGAAAGGATCGGGAGTACGAGATTCTTTGGATAATGGGTTGCATCAATGTTAGGCTGGTGTAGCAAATAGACAAGTAACTCGACAGCCCTTAGGGGTGAAGGTAAACTAATATAAACAACACGCACCGATACTTGACACGCGCGCCCCGAGTTGTTCCTGTAGAGAACGACCGGCACGGGCCAAGTCGCAGAATTCAATATAATGCAGCCTACCCCAGCACCATCTTCCCCTCCACGTTCACCTGAACCAGTGGCTGAAGAAACGGTTTGCCCAGCACCACCTCAGAACAGAGGCAGCGCCCCTTTTTCGGTCCTTGCGGGTCTCTTTGCCAAATTATCCACCGAACGCAAGCCAGAACGTCGAAGGCGTCTTCTTCATGCATGGTTCAATGTATGTTGCTGATCTTAGTCATTTCACATCGAGTTTGACTCTTGTGGCATAGCATTGGAGGGAGCAAGTCGGTCGTGACCTTTACCCCGTGCTTCGCCTCCTCCTTCCTCAGGCATGTTTAATGAAATTGTACGGGTAGAAGGTGAATCTCAAAGCATATTTAGAAAGATCGTGAGCGTGCAATATATGGTCTGAAGGAGAAGAACCTCGCCAAGACTTATATCAAGCTCATCCCACTCGGGATGAAAGACCCAGATGCAATTCGACTCCTTAACTGGAAGAGACCCTCAGGGAAATACGTCTGTATCCTTGTGAGTCTGATAAACTTTAACTGAGATTTGTTTTAGTTAGGATCCGGTGATTTCTCCAGCGTGCTTTACGAAGTTGTGCGCAAGCGCTCCTCGGTAGTCGACGGGTCGTTGTCTGTTGACGATCTGAACGGCGCCCTCGATGAGCTGTCCCAGAACATGGGAAAACAGTACGCGTGTGTTCAGTACCAAGAACAGGATATTGATATTTGCATGTAGTGACATACAATCCAGAGTTCTTCAGCGCGTGTACAATCGTGCCACCGCAGAAGAACAGAGATGGATCGTACGCATCGTGCTTAAAGGTACGTCTATTTCTTCGAGGATGTTCGTTAGTGACAATGTGGTCTCAGATATGGTTATATCCGTCAAGGAGACGACCGTGTTTTCTGTGTTTCACCCGGACGCCGAGGACTTATTCAACACATGCTCGGACCTGAAGAAAGTGGCCTGGGAGCTGTCGGATCCGACACGCAGGCTCAACGCAGAGGTACAATCGATATCAGACTCGCCTGAGGGTAGGGCTCATCCGATAAAACAGGACAAAGCCATCCAGTTGTTCCGTGCGTTCGCCCCTATGCTTTGCAAGCGACCGAAACACAAAATCGAAGAATCTGTCAAGGACATGCAGGGTCGTACCTTCGTCGTGGAGGAAAAACTCGATGGGGAACGTATGCAACTACACAAGCGTGGTAATGAATATTTCTACTGCTCAAGGTGAAAGTTTAGGTGGCCCCTTCAGTCTATTTCTTACATTTACTTCAGGAAAGGAAAAGATTACACGTATCTTTATGGAAAGCACGTCGGGGAAGGTAGTCTGACACCGCATATCGACGCAGCGTTTGATGATCGGGTTGAGGAGTACGTGCTTGTAATGGCCATTTATCCAACTATTCATTGCAATCACAGAATCATACTGGACGGCGAAATGTTGGTATGGGATCCAGTGTCAGAGCGCAATCTGCCGTTCGGGACCTTGAAGACTGCTGCACTTGGTGCGGGCTCGATACCCCTTTTTCTGGAAAGCACCTTACGCCCCATATCTAGACAAGTCTAAAATCGAGCACCATCCTAGGCCATGTTGTAGGTGGTTCGATTTCGAACTTGATTGATTCCCACATCCCCCACTTTTTAGTCAAAGTATTCGATCTACTATATCTTAATGGCATGTCTCTTCACAAGAAGTCGCTCAAGTTCCGAAAACGAAATCTACGCGCTTGCATCCAAGCAGTTCCTGGGCGAATGGAGTTTGTGGTTGAGTTCGAAGGTAAAACCGCGAAAGATGTAAGACAAAGGATGGACGAGGTCATAGCGGCGAGGGGAGAAGGCCTCATTCTCAAGCACCCGGACTCAGAATACACTCTCAATGGGCGTACCAAGGACTGGATCAAGGTGAAACCAGAGTACATGGTATACCTTCTCCCTGTATTTCTTGTATGCTGTTCATTCCTCTTCGTGCAGGATGACTTGGGAGAAACTGTTGATGTACTGGTTGTTGGTTAGCCCTACGGCCTCCGTATAGTTGAAACCTGCTAAAGGAGTGCACAGCGGGGAATTATGGAACCAGAAAGCGATCGGGTGGTGTATCTACTCTAATATGTGCCGTCCTTGACGATCGACATGCAGAAGACGGCGAGCCAAGGTTAGGGGTTCTGCTTGTTGGTCACCATTTACCTCAGGTACCAACCTACCTTTCAGATACAGCTCCTTTGTGCGTATTGGCACAGGTTTGAGTTTCGCGGACTACACATGGATACGCGAAAAACCTTGGAAGGAATGGGATCCTAAAAATCCTCCGGAGTTCTTGCAAACCGCAAAGCGTAGTCACGATGACAAGGGTGACGTCTACATTGAACCTGCAGAGTGTGTGTCTAGCTCTGTCTGCTCTGCTGTTCTGACATGCGGGTAGTTCCTTCATTCTGAAAGTAAAGGCGGCTGAGATAACTCACTCTGGTGAGCAGAGATCGACCCGACACCTTTGTGTTGGTCTTGGAATTGACCTCCCTTCAGACCAGTATCACCTTGGTCTGACTATGCGTTTCCCTCGAGCTCTGTCTATTCGAGACGGCCTTGCAATCGAGGATTGCATGACTGCGTCTGGTTTGTTCCTGCCCTTTGTGTACACCTGCCGTTGACTCAACCATGTTAGCTATTCTGGAGACTATGCGCACAGAGCGCAAGAGAAAGATGGGGAAGGATGCAAGGTACACACCTTTCGTATTGCATTGCCCGATAGTTATCACTTTGGTCACAGTTTCGACGATCGAAAGAAGAAAAGAAAGACGACGTCAAAGAAGGTTGACCATGGGACCTTTTGCAGCAATGCTCACTTACAAACCCTTCTCGTAGCCGATGGTCTTGCCGCAATATCAAGGTCCAAGTGCTGATTCGGTCGAAGTCGAGTCGGAGTTGTTTGAAGGCATGAAGTTTAGTGAGTAACTATCATACCCGCGATCAACAATCCAAGTCTGAGATGTTTAATAGTGGTGTCCGCGGATCCAAAGTCGAAGACTGGTGAAGAGGACCGGAAAGAACTAATGAAATTGTACGAGCCACGTGGGTAGTGTTGGCGATTCACTCATTCGCAGCAGGATCTACGCAAATGGGGGAAGTTGTGTCCAAGTTGTGACGTCTCAACAGCCCGTAATGGTCGTTTACGGTGGCAATATAATGCGTATGTCGTTGGTCTTTCATAGATGGTGTTGTGCTGATGAATGCACACTAGCGTATGACATCAAGTTATTGGTCAATAAGGGTACGATCGATATCGTTCGGCCTCAATGGGTCCTGGATTGCGTCGCAAGGGATGAACTTGTTCCCCTGAGGAAGAGGTACATGATCAATGAGGAGACCCTAATTCAGTTCTGGAAGTTCACAAACTTCACAGATATTTCTTTCATCCGTCGGACGACCGGCGCACCTCTGCCGAATACAACGAACCTGATAGCGAAGACGATGCAGAAATTAGTGATGAGCCGCAGCAACCATCTCGAGAGCAAGATGCTAGCCTGAATATCCCTACGGCTCCAGAGGGAGCCAAGGTAGAGCCTGCAGAGGATGTGGATCCGGCTCTCGCGGACTGGTTGAGTGTGGATGCCAGGCAGGCAGTTACTGAGGATAGCGCGACAGAACCGGAAAGTGACGTCGATTCCTTGAACGATGATATCGACAAAGATACCGACGAATGGATAGAGCTGGAACCAAGCGGTAGTGAGACCCTTGATTCATTCCAAGTTTTGGTAAGCCCCCTCAGCCCACCTTCGAAGCGAGTGGTTTTACATGTCTTCGCCGAGCAGTCTCTATCCGAAGAGGAAGTTCACCCACAAGTGAGTCTTGTTGCCTGTTCTCTGATTTTGTTGTTCACCATGAATAGCCTGAGGATGTCATGATGGGCGAAGCTTCGGAGTGTGAATACGATACTACCTTGATATTCAAGCATTTGTACGTAGGGTATGGCCCTCGTTTTCGACTACTTGGCTCACCAGATACACACCTTTTTAGGTGTTTCTACATCGATTCCCCAGATAATGCACGTCAGAATGAAATGGTCGTAAATACGAAATATGAGAAGGATATTTCCGAACGGTGCGTTTCATCGATTTTCCGCCAGAATGAACGGGAGCTCATGTACACATAAGGTTTCTGCAAGTTTCCCGGAGCATCGAAGAAAACGGAGGGAAGATTGTGGACCTCAACAATGCCAAACTAACTCACGTTGTCCTCGACAAACGGGACTTGTCTCGCAGGATAATTCTCCTGCAACTCACCTCAAAGTAAGGTAACATCTCCCGCAGGTCGCCCACGTTTGACGTTGTCACAGACCTAAACGGCGTCGGCTTGTTATATCGGATTATATCCAGGCATGCTTAGACGAAGAGACTTTACTTGACGAGGAGGGTATGTCGAACCTCCGCACGTTCCCACACGTGCGGTCTCACAATTATCATCAGAATTCGCACCTTGACCCATCTGTGGTTATGTTCTTGGATGTGTATATTTCTGTTAGTGACGTTGGATGCCTGGGAGTCGAAAATGCGACTCTCCTGAAATAACTTGCGGAGGTGCTATCACGCAGCCGAAGTTACAAATGGGACCAGAGTTGCAAAACTCGAGTTTCACCACAGCACCACCAATAGCATGCTGTAAACGACCTTTTCTATATTTTTTTTGTTCAAGGAAAAATGGCGTTGTATGTAAAACAGAGTGTTAGTACCCACAAAAAGAAATGGGAACGTATATGTAGCTATCACCAAGCGAGAGTAAAACGATATGAGGGAACGTGACTCCAAGACCGTAGATGATCATCACGCCATCTCTATTTTTTCCCTTTTGGTTGACTTGTTCGTCCACGAGTCCCGTTCTTTTCGTCACTCTACTGCAGCACTCCGTTTGTTGCGCCACTCAAAAATTAGCGAGATGTTATCGTCTGAGCTTAGAATTACATAAGCGTAGTTAGCCAAATAAACCTTACGTTGTCGGCATGGTGCAGGCCACTACTCCCAAAAAATTACCTTTTCTGGTCAGCTCAAAGATTCCCAAATTTGTTGGCCCCTCCCCCCTTACGTCTACTACATCTTCCCGCTCTGTAGATAAATCTGTATACTATCCAAGGGGTTCCCCCTTTCTCTGTATTTTTCTTGGCATTGAAACAGGGTCAATACTGCATGCCATGATGGACATACNTGATGGTCATACTGTACTGTATGATTGTCCAATGCAAAAAAAAAAAAAACAAGTGGTAAATAAAAGAAAACACGAGAATCCACCCCTTTGTTGGCCACTGGTTCCATGAGTGATGCTGACATCGAATGTGATCATGTCAACGTACAGTTTGACCGCGAAAACGAGGCGGCGGCAGTGAGCACAAAGGCACGTTTGTTGCACTGGGAAGCGGTCTCTTCATCGGCACGTCGATCGGGGGGTCCAATCCTGTTGAACGGCATCATACACGATGAGAGGTTGAGGTTGGGACTTTTAGGGAGCGCAACGTGCGATCCTAGGCCTTGGAAGTCGCGGTGCGAGAAGAGGCCGACCTAAACTGTCAAGCCTGCCTGCTGCGCCCGACAGGTGCCCCTCTCTGAAGATGAGGGCCGTGCACAGTCCGCGCATGGATAAGTAAAGGGGCGGAAGGCGCGGTTTCGGGCCTGCCATAAAAGCTCTCGTCAGGGGGTTACCGCTACCCCGACTATCGCCCTTCCAGGGCCACGTAGGTGAACTACCAACTGCAACGATCAAAGGGAGTAGACCGAAGCAGCGACCCAACGAATGGTTGGTGACATACTGGATTTGGGAGAAGGCAGATGGGGAGAAAGGAGGCTTCTTATCAGAACGACTCGGAAGGCAGGGGTGGCCCTCTAATGAGGTATGCTTCCATGGGCCAGCTGAGCTGTCAGGACCGTTTCCTAGTCCCAGCAGCGCTTTTGCGTTCCCATCCAGGGATTCCTGTCCTCGCCATGCCCAAAAGGCATTCGATAAACAATGCTCAGTTTGGACTGTTTCAGAGGTGCAGTAACCCTCTTACGCCAGGCTTCTGAACGATAACAAAGGACTACGGATTATCCCAAACTTTGAAGACGATGCAGGCCCTGGGGTGCATGGCGGAGTTTTGCAAGTTTTCATTTCAAGCAGTGCAGATAAAAGGTCGGTGCGCAATCGGATAAATCTAACAGCATGGAAACGTTTATCCTCTTGGTCAGCACACTGATAGGCTTGCTCATCCATGCCGCCTTCCGTGGCGTGTTCGTCCTGACCGCCAGGGAGCACAAGACCGTCACCAACGAATCTGTCGTTGTGGAAAAGTCGATCCCCGAGAAAAACGTGGTCAGGTACGGGAGACCCACCAGAATCTTTATTCCGAACATGCTTGCCAAATGGCCGTGGCCTCGTCGCATTCACCCATATTATGCTGTGGTCAAGGAAGAAAGTACTGCTTGGATGATGAGCTTCCGGGCCTTCGGCCCTAAGGCTCAGGACGCCTCTAATCGCTGCGACTTCAGTAGGTGCTTTCCTTCGTACCCTGTCCACATATCCATTTGTTTGATAGGTCTGCTCGCCTGTTTAGCTTGCCCGATGGCAAGCAAAGGTAAAGTCACCACGGATACAGTGATCAGATTATTTGCTTAGTCGTTCATCCAGAACATGCTAGAGCTATTTGTGATCTCATGCATCTGTTATTCGTGATCGACGAGTATTCCGATAGGTCCGCACCCTCCGAGGTCCGTGGGCAAAAGGACGTGATACTTGACGCCTTCCGGAATCCTCACATGCCACGTCCAGAAGGAGAGTGGGTAGGCGGAGAAATGGCACGTCAGTAAGTGCATTGACGGTTCCCCAGGAAGTCTTCAAGATGATACCTACTCAACAATAGATTCTGGGAACGGACCATACAAAACGCCACCGCAGTTTGGCAGAAGAGATTCCTACAATGCATGGATGAGTATCTCGAGAGTGTCGTGCAAGAGTCCGCAGACAAAAGGGATCATCGT
>QGOH01000376.1:5893-18349 GCA_003313155.1 Boletus sp. MG95
TTAGTACTAGTTCCCCTTTTTCCTCCTCGCTTCACACCTTCAGAGTAGACCCTGTATAGGGTTGGACTTTGGGTGTTTCAACTCCCAGTCAATGCAGGAGATGTTAGCTCTGCTGTCAACAAGGGCACGTGTGTCAACGGCTTTCAAGGTGTATAAAGGTACGATCAACTGAACAGGGATTTGCATAGCTTTCGTAGATGATTGTACAAGTACAGAGGCAACGGTAGGAAGATCTTGCATTGGGGAGGCCTTCTGTTCTAAAAATCCAAAGGGGCGAAGGAAATTCTTCTAACTTGTGTTTCCTCCTCCTTGTCATCCTCCACAGGTTCCAATTTAGGAAGGGGTTCTTCGGCTACACATTTGACCACCTTGGTGGGGAATGCCATACATTTCGGAGAGAGGTGTCCGGGCTTCCTGCAGCAGAAGCAAAGTCCTTTCTGGATACATCTCTTTTGTGCATCAGGGGTAAGCTTAGCTACTCAGATGACATCAATGTCCATAGCATCAGGGTCTTTAACCTTGGTGGTGGAGGGGGTAGCTGATACATCCAAAGCTCAACCCAGTGCTGGGTCTACTCTGAAGGTGCGAGGAGGGGATGGAAAGGGGCTAAGTACTTAAGTACTACTGAGTTCCTGCTCTCAATGTAGATGCTCTGGGGAGAACACCAAGAGAACTTAACTGCCATTCTCTGGTAGGTGACTGTGGCCTTATATACTACCTAGGGATTTACATGTGTTGTGGTAGAATCTACGATATAACATATGGTGTAGGTGCTGATACAGTGCAACTACTGCATGGATCATAAAGGCTATGAGTGGGAATGAGAAACATACCTGATACGCCTGGTATCAGAATGGAAGGGAGCCCGAGCAATCGTATACGAGCGGGCAATAAGTGAGGTGATTGGGATAGGGGCTACATGCACTAAGGGCATGTGTGACCAATCAAGAGTGTGACTGACACGTCTGACGTGACTGACATGCAGTGATGAAAGCCGTGACCCTTCAAAGGGTGAAAAGGAAAAGTGTTCCTGGGGTCACGTGCTGTGGAAGATAAGATAAGATAAGTAAAAGTTAAACAAAGAGAAAGTAATAAGTCTACAATAGGGGTTATAAGTGTAGCGTTCGTAACACTACCCCCCTCTTATGGCTCAAACTCTGGTTGAGCTGTGAAAGAAATTGCATACATTTGATAATCATAAGGGTTAAATATACCGAAGGTGTCAGCGAAAACATTACGGTTGTTAACATCGGGGTTTCGCTCGTGGAAATGGTTGAGTGTGTCTTGTGCATATTGCAGATGGGACTTGGGCTCCCAAGTGCGTTCAGATTCTGGGTATCCAGCCCAGTGGACTAGGTATTCAATACTTTGTCCCTTTTTACAGCAGTCAACTATGTAGTCGACTTCGTATTCGCCTTCCCAGTCTTCGGTCACGTGCACAGGTCCTGGCTGGTCGATCGTCTGACCAGGTAGCCGATCTTTGTAAGGCTTGACCCATGATATATTTACTACCGGGTGGATCTTCATTGTTCACGGAAGCTTCAGCTCAACTGCGTTACTTCCTACGAGTTTGGTAATGGCGAATGGACCTAGCCATCGCTCACTTAGTTTTTTCGATTCATGCTGTAGGCGAAGATTATCTGTTGCTAACCAAACCTTATCCCCAACGGCATAAGTGGAGGCATCAGATCGGTGTTTATCAGCTTGGACCTTCATTCCGCCCTGAGCTTGTAATAAATTATGTTTAACATCATCAAGCGTGTTTGACATTTTGTCGGCTAAGTTGTCAGCAGCTGGTGCCTTCGAGCTGTGCTGCTCAATTTCCATTCTAGGGGCATATGACCGAGTGACATCAAATGGTGCTTTCTGCATCGAAGCTTGCTTCTTCATGTTGTATGAAAACTGGGCCAGGGGTAGCCAATCAGCCCATTCACCTTGTTTTTCTGCTGTAAAGATCCGGAGATACTGCTGGAGATCCCGGTTCATATGCTCTGTCTGACCATCTGTCTGCAGATGATGCGTGGTAGATAATTTAGGGGTGATTCCGAGTCAGGCACAGAGGTCTTTCATGACTTGTGACACAAACTGCGGTCCTCGGTCCAACACGATGCTTCTCGGAAGCCCGTGATTCTTCCAAACATTGAATAGATATAACTTCGCGGTGTCAAGCATGGTAACAGTTTTATTGCAAGGTATGAATTCGACTTCTTTAGAGAACCTGTCCACCACAACGAGGATGGAGTTGAATCCGTTAGATAGGGGCAGATCTGTAGTGAAATCTGCTGAGACATCAACCCATGGCATATCCGGTATTTCCAGTGGGTGTAACTTTCCAGAAGGGGCTGTATTACTCCCCTTGAAACGTTGGCATCGTTCACAATGTGAAACATAATCTTTAACAAGAGTGGCCATCCCGGGCCAGAAGTAGCTGGGCTGCAGCAACTCCAAGGTCTTCTCTGTTCCTGGGTAACCAGCGACTGGGGTATTGTGATGTAATCTTATCACGTCCATTCTTAGATCTGCATCATCAGGGACATACATCTTCCCATTTCTGGTAATGATGCCTTCTGAGTTGAAACCAGCAGATAGTTCTTTACCCAACTGATTAACTTCTGATTCTTTCATCAATAAGATAGATCTTTTAATTTTTTGTTTGATTTGTTCACCTTCATCACAGACTAAAACTGTTTGTTTAATCTGCTCCAGCGGTATTACTAATATGGCCTTGTTATTATCTTCAATGCCCTGCATGTGATCTTCTCGCCTAGATAGGGCGTCGGCCTTTCCCATGGTGGAACCAGCATTATGTAACCATTTTAAGTTAAAGTGGCTCAGGTATTGTGCCCATCGCGCTTGGCGACAGTTGAGATCCTGTCTCGTCATGAACCATTGGAGGTTCTGGTGATCATTCCAGACCTTGAATTTGTATTTAGCACCTTCTAAATAATGACACCATATCTCCAAGGAGTGGATTATGCTTAACATTTTCTTGTCCGTGATCAGGTAGTTCAGTTCTTCCGGACTCATGGAGTGGCTTGGGAAAGTGACAGGGTGCCATTTGTTATCTTTCAAAATAGATAGGATTGCGCCTGTTGCATAATTGGACGCATCACATTCCAGCCGAAATTGGCAATCATTATCTGGGAATGCCAAAATGGAGGCTGTGGTAAACTTCTGTTTAAGCGTGTCAAACACCTTCTGCTGTGCCTCTTCCCACGCAAAGGGGGTTTCCTTTTTTGTTAAGTCATTCAGGGGTCTTGCGACTTGGCGTAGTCCTGGATGAACCTTCAGTAGAAGTTGGCTAATCCAAGGAAGCTCCTGACTCCCTTAACGTTCTTTGGCGTTGGCCATTCCTGTACAGCCTTCACCTTCTCATTGTCCATTTTTATACCATCCTTGCCAACAATCATGCCCAGAAATTCAACTTCTGTAGCACTAAATACACACTTTTCTGGTTTTACCTATAGATTGTTTTCTTCTAGTCGGTGCAGGACTTCTTTTACAATTTTATTGTGTTCTTCTTGGTTGTCTGTTTTTGTAAAGACCATAATGTTGTTGATGTAGACTATGATGATGTCATCCATATCAGCAAATATCTCATTCATCATAGTTTGAAATGTTGAGGGGGAATTGCATAATCTGAAATACATGACCAAGGGCTCGTATGCTCCTTGGAAGCACACAAACGCGGCTTTGCCTTCATCACCTTCCTTGATCTGAACATTATTGTACCCCCAGTGAAGATTCATCTTCATAAATAGCTTAGCTTCTTTCAGCTTATCTACTAATTGAGATATGAGCGGGAGTGGATAGTTATTCTTCACTGTGTGCTCATTTAGATAGCGGTAATCTTGTACCATCCTCTTTTGGCCATCTTTCTTAGGCACGAAGAACACTGGCGATGTTTGATCCGATTTAGAGAATTGGATATACCCTTTTCATAACTGATCGTCAGTAAATTCCGAAACCTCTTCCTGCTCAACAGGGGATAGGGGAATCAGCCTGCCCTTCTTGGGCTTGAATGTATCCTTGAGCTCGATGGCATGATCCCATGGTTTGTGTGTAGGCATCCGTTCTGACTCATGCTTTGAGAATACTTTAAGCCATTCATGGTATATGTTATGAAACGGCCCCGTTTCACCCCTATTTTAGCCCCTGTTGTTCAGCCTCTACGATTGATTTGTATTTTCCTGATCACGTGACACTTTCCCATCACGTGATCCCTTACATAGTTTGTCACATGACTACTAGCACGTGATCTCTTTCCCCTTTCTCTTATCTCTGTGGATCTCACTTGATCGGACCTGTCTGCTGATCTCGCTTCTCCCCGATCCTATCTCATTCCCACTAGTGGCAGTCTCACCTAGTTAATCTCCATTACCCCCTCTGCCACAACCTTATATATTAGATTACGCTTCCCTTCCATTTGATCGCATCACCTACAGGAATCCTCATGTTAATCCTCATATACCTTACTCATCGTAGTCTATTCCTGTAACCCCCCTGTCTTTACTAATATATAAGCGGCGAGTGTCCAAGCTGGTTCCCCAGCTTGAACCACTTGTCTTCTTCCCTGAAGTCGTGTGAGGGCGCCCACGTCCCGCCTATTCCATTGAGTCACTGTCAATCCGCAAGTACTTGCTCCCTCTACCCTTATCCCCTTCATTCGTAGCAAGTCAGGAGAAGACCGCCTGTCGTCATACAGGTACGAACCGACTTAGTAATTGTAAAGACATTGGCTGGCCCCTGCTAAGTGGCCATCGCTCTTTCCTTTCCCCTTCTCATCCTTTGCTTTCCTTGAGGTTTCCTCAGTGTTCCTCCTGCTCTCCCTCACGGTTTCCTGTTCGAGTCTCAGTTCGTAACAGTATACCTTTGGAACAAGTTCCTCAGGGGTTTTTTCTATTTTAGTGGGTGCCTCCTGGGCATTTTTCAGATTGTATGCACTCCAGGCAGCATCCCCTTCTTCTTTCTCAAGTGTCCTAAGGAACACTGTCTTCTCCTGCAATAGATAACATGAACGGGGGCATCGCATCATTTTGACCAAGCCTTTTTCCCAATCGATCTCTGGGTTATGTGCCTTGAGCTACGTGTAACTGAGTACAACCTGGTTCTTACCGAGATCAGTAACTTTGGCTGTGAGCTTCTCACGGTGACCCTGATATTCGACAATGATGTCAGCACAATGGGTAATATTACTGGCAGAATTCTTGGTGCCATCCACGTTGTAGACTGGTATACTGTGACGTAGTTGGCACAGTGGCAACTTTTGCTCATCTGCCCATTTCCTGTCAATAAAGATTTCATTTGCGCCACTGTCTAGCAGGGCTTCAGCCGAAACAAAAAATTTCTTTTCTGCAGGAGATACCCGTATCTTAAGTAAGATTTCTCTAGCTGGATTCATCAATCTGGTAAATATCTCTTTCGGGAATTCCGGCTCGTCTGACTTCTTCAATATTTTTATTTTTTTGGATGTGGAATCAAGCGCTGTTATGATATGTATAATATTTTCAAACTTTTACCTTATCTTGTACTTTCGCTTTCCCTCGCTCTTTTCTTTTACCAGTCACGTGACCAGTGCACGTGACCGTGGGAGCAGTCACATGATTAGGGTCTAGCCCTATGATGTCATGCCTCGCGTTATTCATCTCCGTCAACCCTGAACCTCATTGTTTTAATCTCCGTTTCTCTCTCACAGGTCGCTTCTTTCATCTCTCCTTTTTTAGTAGTTATTCCCGCGCACTGCTTGGTCCGTGCACGTATCTTGTACCTATATAAAGTAGACGCACTGGGGCTTAAGTCCCCAGTCGAATCCATTTGTCCTTTCGGCCTATTGGCGGGGATTAAGCTTTCGTACTCGCATTCACTTCATTTGTGTTTGCCAGCGGTAGTGTTCGCTGCAAGTGACTTGTCCAGCCAGTGGTTAATCTCGTTCCAGTCCTTTGGGGTTGAGTTCGTAACAAGCGCTGGATTTAAGCCCCAGCCACGCTCTGGTCTAGCCGAAGATTCCATGTGGCATTGTGATGTAGTATAACTGTCATCGTTGTCACTGTCTTCGGTTTCTTCAACAGTTAAATTATGGAACCAGTTAATAGATGTGAGCTGAGCACCCAAATTGCTCAGTTTGCATGGCCTTTTCCCTTCTTGTTCTCGTTGTCTTTCATATCCCAAAAGTATGCTTTCATTTCATCGAAATTCATGCTGCGCACTGCAGTGAAGGGGTCGTGTGCCTGAGGCTTGCTATCACTTGCCTCAGGAGCGGTGTTGGTGTTGGTAGCTCGCACACTGCGGCTACCACGCTTACATTCTTTTTTATGTTTATTCCCGAGCCAGTGGCATTCAGGGCATTCAGTCTTGGGCTTCTTGCATTCTTGGGAGAGGTGCCCAGTCTCCCTGCAGTTGTAGCACAATCCCTTAGCGGGGCGCATGCCAGCGGCTTTTACATGGGAGTGTCATATACCGTTCCTCCGACCTCCTCCGACCTCCTCCGCTTGTCCTCCGGCGTGTCCTCACCCAGGACTCCAACTCCGACTCTCGGACTTCCGTCTCTGTATTTAGCCTTCCCCATATGTACTAGTTCTGCTATGTAGATACATCCGATCCTGTGCTTCGCTTAGGAACACAGCTCCGGCTCCACTCCCCCTCCGATTTCCGTCTTACTGATACACTTACCAATCCGCTCCACTCCGATTATCAATACCATAGTATTCCGTAGTATATAAAGACCTCCGACAACTCCTGTATCTATTTAGTTCTGATATCGATTTAGACTCGGACTCCACTCTTCCGAGCAACTCCTCTGTAACTCCTTCGCTCCGAAATATGAGACAACCGACGATCAACAAGGGCGCACCACATAAGGTGAAGCCGAACATCTCAAACCCTCCAAACTCCGTTTCATCGGAGTTATCCCTCGGAGTTCCGGCCTGGTCTTAACAGGGAGGATGAGTTGTCATAACTCCTTTTGTTGTGTCTTCGGTTGGCCATGCCGAGCATGACCCTTGCTGTAAGGCATAAGCTTCTCATGCCTTACTGATATCACAAATTTGTCTCAGCATTTCATCTACGGTAGTTTTTGTAGATCTCTCTCGAACAACCTTTCCACAATCTCCTTTGAGGCATTGGTCTCAAGTAGCCATACTCTGAATGTTTCATCTATTTTTGATTGGTAGAACAGGGCCCATCATTTGGCAATGTATGAGTCCATGTCCATTCTTCCTTGCTTAAAGGATGTGATCTCCTTTCTTGCCCAGTCTGTTTGTAGCTGGGGTTGGAAGAGCCCTTCTATTTCTGTCTTGAGCTTTTTCCAGATGACCATTCCTGAGGTTCCAGCTGCAATCTTAGCGAGCTCAGTCTTGGCAAAGTATGTTCCTTTGACTCCCTTAAGGCAGGATAGCACGGCGTAGGCCCAATTGAGCCCATGATACTTGGTTGGCGTCTCCATATATTGCTTCGGATTGCAGTCTAGCCATGCCTACATCTTTGTCCACCACTCCTCAAACTTTGCCTTTGATCCATCATAGTTTCCAGGGTCAGAGAATATTTCTACTTTCTAGGTGGGGCCATTGGTGCTTTCAATGGGCTTTGAAAACCTATCTGCAAAGATGGCCATAAAATGTTCAAATTGTTCGGCATCCATTGTAGGTAATTTCTAATATGGGTACTTTGCTAACCTAGCTAAGTAGCAAGTGGGGCGGAGATATGGCTGGCCAAGTTGTGGTATGTAGTAATCTAAACGAACCCTTGATCCGTTTAGGTAATACTTCTTTCATTGCCTTTGTGGGTGTGGATATGGTGTGGAGGTGCGGTACCTTCTTCTACCGTCTAAATTCCCCCAGATTCTTTCCTCTGACTCTGTATTCCTGTACTGTTGATACGCTGCGTTTACTTCTGCTGGTAGCTGGGGTAGGGCAACCTCTGGTGGGATACTTTGCCCAAAGATTTCTTCAAAGACATTGGCATCGGGGTCTGGTGTTGCGAGACTGGGCATAGAAAGCGAGAGGGAAGGCAGGTGATATAATTGAGTACGGACAAGAGCTCCTGACACTCCTCCAGACACTTTCGTTGATAGGCGGATATACAAGCTGTATATCGTTGTCTTCTTCTTCCTTTGGCATTACCAGCTGTAAAGGTACGTATAGTGGCGTATCTTGCCTTTCTGACTCTGCTCCAGGTTCTTCTGATAACCCAGCTGAGTAACGCTCTAAGCTGGGTGATGACACTAATTACATTAGTAGTCAGTCTTTTTTCAAGCGTTGCGAGTACTCCTACTTGTGGAAGTGCAGAGGCTTCGACAGCTTGAGAGTTTCTTGCTTGATAGTAGGCAACTGTTTGTTGAGTACTATGTAGTTAAGTTCTAATGATACACCCAAAGCTCAACCTAGTGCTGGGTCTACTCTGAAGGTGCGAGGAGGGGATGGAAAGTGTCATATCCTGAATCCCACCCAAGTCCTCTCCAGATGCAACTCTGGACCCATCTCTCGAACTCCGGTAGGTTCTCGCCTGGAAAGCATCTCCGAGGCCCCGGAGTACTATGTATACCTCTCCATACCTCTGCTCCCTCTTATGTACTAGCCTCGCTCCATGAATCCTACTTAATACCTGTGCAACACAGCTCCAGTCTACTTACATCCGGCCCCGTAGACACTTAGTAATCCGACAGAGTACTTACCAATCCTCCTCCGTCTCCCATATATAAACCCTCGACTCTGAACCTGTACTCCTTAGTTCAAATATCAACTTAGTTCTACCTCCTAACCCCAAGCCTTGATGGCTCACACCTGACCTACTCGACCAAGTGCCTTCAATACTTGCACCTAGCCCCTGACCCCCTCTGATCCTAAATCCGGGACAACGACTCCAACAAGGGCGCACCACATACGGTGAAGCTGAAGTCCCCACCCCCTCGTCATTAACTCCGGACCCCCGGAGTTACATAGGAGTTCCGACCTTAACAGAAAGGGGCTAAGTACTTAAGTACTACTGAGTTCCTGCTCTCAATGTAGATGCTCTGGGGAGAACACCAAGAGAACTTAACTGCCATTCTCTGGTAGGCGACTGTGGCCTTATATACTACCTAGGGATTTACATGTGTTGTGGTAGAATCTATGATATAATATATGGTGTAGGTGCTGATACGGTGCAGCTACTGCATGGATCATAAAGGCTATGAGCAGGAATGAGAAACATACCTGATACGCCTGGTATCAGAATGGAAGGGAGCCCGAGCGATTGTATACAAGTGGGCAATAAGTGAGGCGATCGGGATAGGGGCTACATGCGCTAAGGGCATGCGTGACCAATCAAGAGCGTGACTGACGTGCAGTGGTGAAAGCCATGACCCTTCAAAGGGTGAAAAGGAAAAGTGTTCCCAGGGTCACGTGCTGTGGAAGATAAGATAAGATAAGTAAAATTAAACAAAGAGAAAGTAATAAGTCTACAATAGGGGTTATAAGTGTAGTGTTCATAACAGTAGCAGTGGTTGTCAACAAGAAGGTTTGTGAAAAAGGGCGAACTAAATGTTTGGCTAGGAGGTTCAAGCGTTCCCACTGGGTGGTGAAGTGAACAGCTTTCTCATACCATTCTTTAATGGTGGTGGGGACGTTGTCCATTCCTTGAACACACTTCATCAGTCTGACAGGGATTCCCACGGAGAAGTATCCAATGAGAACATTGTTATCCATCCCTTCCTTTAGTCCAGTAGTTATGGCCCGACTTTTGAATTCGGCAATATAAGCATCTATAGAGGAGAGCTTTTCTAGCTTTGTCATCATCATCCAATGGATTGCATTCTCTATGGTGTCCTGATGTTCAAAGGCTTTCTTGAAGTCAGTTACGAAGTCAGAGAAGGTACCAAGGGTGATGATGGTTCCGGCGATGGCTTTCTTTCGGAAGGTGGAGGCCCAGGTGGCAGCTGATCCCTTCATCATGTAGGAAAGGGCGAAGGTAATCTTCTTTTCTTCTGTGTCATAGACAGTTTGGTTTACAAGTAAGTAAAACTGAATGGTGTCAAGCCAAGGAATGGCCTTTTCATGGGAACTGTCATAAGCCTCAGGCACTGCGATGCGAAGTTTGGTGGGCTTCAAAGACATGGGTGGAGTGGAGAAAGGTGCGGGTGGTGAAGGAGGGGGGGTTTGTCAAAACGGTGATGGAAGAGATTGGACAGGCGGCAGAGTGGAGCTTCGAGGAGGGAGCAGGAAGATAGGGGAGTGTTGTACCAGAGTAGGGGATTGAGGGGTGGGGGATTGAGGGATGTTCAAAGAGCCAGAGAACTGATGAGTGAATTGTAGAGTGGCCACTCTTTCTTCAGCAGAAGGAAGAGGAAGGTCGATTCTCCTAGTTCAGAGTGGGAGATGTCAGGGGAGGAGTCAGCTGGTTGGGATCTCCACCAGCTAGGGCTGGGATTTGAAGGGATTCATCAAGGAGGAATATTGGAGGATTATGATGAAGGTAACCTCGAAGGTAACCTAGTTCTTTTGTTACCGTTGACCCAGATAGGGACATACCATAGCCCTAAGGGTTCGGGGGACACCTGCAACAAAGGAGAGTTTCATTCAGGCAGAGGATTGAGATAGCCTTCTTGAAGTCAACAGTTCAAGGTTTCAAGGTAGCAGTCCCTTCAGGAACAGACTAAAGTCTCACAGAGGAAGTGAGTTGCAGCAAGAACAAGTAGTAATTAGGGAGAACTAGGTTAGCGACAGGAAAGGCCTACTGCAAGTTTATATACAAGCCTAGGAGTCCGTATGACTAAGGAAAAGAACATGGTGGAACATAGAAGAATAAGGATGTGTAAGAGAAAATAGAAACATGAAGAAGGCCATAGAAGAACCAAGTAAGCAAGAGAGAAAACAACTATGTCTCACAGGACTTGAATGGTGGGACAGTTACAGCTCCTAATGGTGAGACAAGATGCAGTAAATAGTACAAGAAAGAGAGATGACATTGAAGAAACAGAAGAAACGTAACACTCCTGCAATGCAGACCAATGGTGACACCCTCCAGCCATGACGATGTCATGACCCTCCTGGTCATTGTCCCATGTGAGGCTGAGCACTGGCAAGTGTGATCCATACCAATCAATCAACTCAATGGAAATGTCTTTCTTAATCATACTCATGTTGACCACATCCACTGGAAGTACAATCAGATTGAGAATCAATCCAGCCTGTTGTTATTGAATGAATCTAGAAGATTTCACATTTTTATGTTGTTCAACAGATGTGGATTGTATCTCCTGAACTTGAAATTGTGTTCTAAGAAGTTAGTCTTTACATATCCTATGAAGACTGCCTGTCCTTTTTCTTCCAGATCGTAATAGGCCTCCAAAGACACATCTAGTCTAGTTATAGTGGCCATAGTGACCTCAACAGGCATATTTTTCTTCCACCCACCCTTTCCTGCTGCCATGTGTTTCCCTTTTAATTGAGTATTAGATATTGACAAAATACTGGAGTGAAATTGGCAAAGCACTAAGAAGGAATTTATAATCATCTTCTTGACAGTATGGATCATGATGTCATTCTCTGATTCCTGTATTGTATTTCCTTGTATGGCAAAATCACTGATATTCCATCATTTACCACATCTTGGTGTATTTAGTCATGAAAATATCTTATATTTGACTTGTATGTCTCATATGTCTTATCATGTGGCATATAATTTATTGTATTCCTTGTCTATCATCAATATTGTGTGTGCTTTGGGTGATAGTGTTTAAAACACTGAGATCTCCTTATTTCATAGATCTCAGTGGTTTTGGCATTATGCACAGTGATTGTCATATACCATATTTTAGTCTACTCTGGTACTCCAGTACCATCTCCAAACTCTTTTTACAGGACTCCGAAACTCCGAAAACTCCGGACCTCCGAACTTGTAGGTAACCTTTCCATTTCTCCTTGTCCCTATTTAGTATTAGACCCACACCCTCTGTACCTCCATACCTGTGCTTCGCTTAGAAAGCACAGCTCTGGCCTATTTACATCTGTCTCTGAGTTACTTACCAATCTCCTTACACTTCGTTACTAATCACTCTCCATCCTCCATATATAAACCCTTGTTGTTATGAACTCGAGACAATAAAGTCTGTGGCTCAAGATTGACCACTGGCTGGACAAACTACTCGCAGCGCACACTAACGCTGGCAGCACAAATGAAGTGTAGCAAGCCTGAAACCTTAATCCCCGCTGAATAGCCGTAAGGACAAATGGATTCGACTGGGGACTTAAGCCCCAGATGGTCTACCTTATATACAGGGAGGTTCTGCGCACAGACCAAGCAGTGCACGAGAAGAACTACTAAAAGAGGGTAAATAAAAGAAGAGATCCGTGAGAGGAAAGCGGTAATTAAGGAAACGTGTCTCAGGGTTGACGGAGATGAATAACATGTGGTATGACATCATAGAGCCTAGACTCTAATCATGTGACATTCCCATGATCACGTGCACTGGTCACGTGACTG
>QGOH01000377.1:0-22180 GCA_003313155.1 Boletus sp. MG95
CGAGACGAGGTGTGAGTGTCGCGTCACATTAGCCCCTGAGTAACAGGCTAAGGGTCACGTGATCGCGACTGACCAAGTCACGTGACGTCCGTTCCCACGGTCATGTGGTCCTGATCACGTGATACTGTAACTGAAGAATTGAAGGTAATGAGCGTAGGTAAGGGATGATAATAAAAATGAAAATATGCTCCCTATACTATAACATCTATGCATGACCTGCCAAACTTGCTTTGAAAAAAATAACAAAACAAACAAATATCTTGTCTGTACTATACACTAGCCAGCCCACAGTCAACTTGTTGCAATTTATTGTGTTCCTGGTCAACAGCTTTCGGATACCCTGCAGTTGTGCAGTTTCTTCTCACGAGTCGGGGAATTGGTGCATACTTGCGCCGCTACCGATCTGTAAAATATCGGTCACGTCACATGTCACATCCATTACAAAGCTCCCTCATCATGAACACAGCCGACTGCGCATCTACACCAGTACCCGCCATCTCACCCGTTCGGTCAAGTAGACGCGTCGTCTGACCTTGTTTCCCGTGCGCAGACGATGAAGCTCAACTCGCCATTACCACAGACGCTACCCAAGGAATGTCAGAAAGCCGCAAAGATATGTGAGTTTGGTCTTTTCCCCGGTCTCTGGTTTCTGAACACCACACAGTATCTTCCTTCGTAGATGGCAGGCACAATGGTCTGGATGGTGTAAGCGGCTTCCCCCGTCTCGGTTAGCAAATATTCATGATTGTGTATTAGATCATACCACGCAGTGTCCTGGAAAATGCCAAGGGATTTGCGATCTTCACTGTCTTGAAAGCTGGGTTCCTCTTCTCAGCACGAGCTGGCACTGGAATTGTTATTTCAAAACTCCCAAATGGATGTGAGTTCTGCACTACATACAAGGTTTTGCATGACACCATGTCTACTTTGTAGCTTGGTCCGCTCCTAGCGCGATCGGTTCTGCTGGCCTTGGCGTTGGGGGTCAGCTCGGAGCAGAGATGACAGATTTTTTAGTTGTGTTGAACTCGGCTGCTGTAAGATTACACACTTATATGTCAAGGATCATTTGCTCAGGCCAGTCCTCGGCAGGCAGTTGTGGGTCCAAGGGGCATGTTCAATACGTATCGCTGACCTTGACCTCTCAGAAATCATTCATGTCGGCTGGATCACTGACTCTAGGCGGAAACATGAGTATTGCTGTAGGACCATTAGGCCGGAACGGGGAGGCAATTGGTTCGTTGAATTCTAGCGGAAAGGTCGCCGCAATGTAAGCCGTTCCTCCATCATGTATTCCGTTCACATTTTTACCGTTTGTGGTAGGTATAGCTATTCGAAGACCCGGGGACTCTTCGGAGGTATATCTATTGAAGGATCCGTTATCGTCGAGCGGCAAGATGCCAATGCTCTCGCTTATAGTCAAGACGTTACGGTCAAGATGCTCCTTAGCGGAGCTGTACCATGTCCAGAATGGGCCGAACCCCTAGTGAAAGCTTTGGAATTGTGCACCAGTAGGCCCGGAACTCGGAGCTGGGTCGACGATCGGGCTGAAGGACAAGTTCCATATGCGTTTGCAAGTACCGATGGAACGAGTGCAACTTCTCCAAAGACGCAACGGCTTTCTTCGTTCCTCGGGAAAAAGAAAAAGGATACCGAATTTCCCCCAAGTCATTGGGGCACGCGAACAAACTCCGGGTTTTACTTTTCCAATGACCTAGACGACCGCAGCCGAACTCGATGGGAAGATAATGACATGCCATCTCCTCGCTCTCCAGGCTTTGATGATGAATATGAATCTGGTTTAAGTTCTGTACAACAGACTGATCACTCGTCGCGTAGTGTAGGAACGTCCACACTTCGCACTTCGCACGCTCCCGTGGACTCTTACAATCCTGCATCCCCTTTCAACTCACTACCACCTTTCCACGCAGTTCACTCAACACTTTCGGACAAGGCCGTCTCGCATTCGCGTTCCACGAGCACTTCTAAACTGGGGTATTCCACCGAACAAAGGGATAGTCTAGTTGGTTATACGAATCCATTTTCGTCTACACCACCACCGGAGGACGAGCTTGAGCACCATCATGATACCGTCGAGTCCTCGCCATCGCGTTTCAAGACGAAGCCCGAGTTAAGTAAACCACTTTCCCCCCTTGAAGGTGTTGCCCGTGCGATTGCTTTGTACGAATTCAAAGCTGTCGAGGTGTGTGGTCCAATTCGATGCCGAAAGCGTCATCATCTTAGTCCACGACAGGCGGGCGATTTGTCGTTCTCAAGGGGAGACGTGATAATTGTCACTCGAAAGAGCGACAGTACTGACGATTGGTAAGTTCATACCATTTGTTCTTGTATGTGCTTCTCACAACTCAACGCGCCTAGGTGGAAGGGCAAGCTCAATGGTAAAGAGGGAATATTTCCGGCTAATTTTGTAGAAATTGTCTAGCCTTGCGCATTCTGATACGACTGTACCGTGTACAGTAGGATGTATTGATTTCTTTGTGGCGTGATGGCGTCACATTCATGTGACTACCACGTGTCCACGCGACTTATTGTCGCGTCAGAGCAAGCGTCAGCGTCTTGTCTACCGCGTTCACAGTTCACCTCACAAGCCACTGGCCATGCCAAAATCTTCTCGGAAGAAGTACTACGCCGTCCGTGTAGGGCGTGAAGGTTCAAAGATATACGATACTTGGGAAGAGGTAAGTTCAGGCTATTCCTGTCCGTGAGGTTATTCAAAGAACCAAAAGTGCAGTGCCAACGTAAGATGTGGCTCTGTCCAAATTCGCTTCTCTGATGTGACTTGTAGGTTTCGAGATGGCCCGGAGCTATATTTAAGAGCTTCACCTGTCGCGCAGATGCAGAACAATGGGTTTCCGCAGACCATCAAATAGAACGTGAGGTATTCAGCACCTTGATCTATATTTTGTCTGACTCGTTTTGCAGGTGGCCTGTCTAGCTCGTTTAGTTCCAAGTATCATCCCCGGTCCAACCCAGCGGCACGAGCACATAATGATCCTTCTGAATCCCCCAGCGAACGAGATGCACCAGATTCGCTCACAAAACACGTCCCTGGAGTCCATGCTCTCACTGTCGTCCTATCTGAGGAACAAAGAACTGTACTAGAAATGGTGCAGAGGGGAGAAAATGTCTTTTTCACTGGATCCGCTGGTAACGGACATCGATTCTTTCACCCTGATTGGAAGTTGAATTTTTGTAGGGACAGGAAAGTCCGTCCTACTTCGCGCCATCATCGATGCATGTGGAGGGAGAGGTTGTCCTACCCTTGCTATCACCGCATCCACTGGCATCGCTTCGGTAAATATTGGTGGTACAACATTGCATTCATGGGCCGGCATTGGCATTGGACAAGAGGATGCTAAGAAACTTGTAGGCAAATTTCTTGGCCAGGAGAAGCTAAGAAATGTGCTTGATCGCTGGCGAAGGGTGCGAACCCTCATTTTGGATGAAAGTATGAGAATATTATAAACATCCGTTTCTTGCCAACGAGTCCTGTCTCTAGTCTCTATGGTCGATGGTGTCCTTTTTGATAAGCTCGTGAGTACTTGTCCGAATTTCAGTGTATCCCGCTGATAGATGTAAAGGAATTTATCGCTCGAATGCTGAGGAACAGTGATAAACCGTTCGGCGGAATACAGGTTGTGCATATCGTCTCGGTTGTACCCCAGGAGGCTCATACCATGCGTCAGCTTGCCCTATCTGGTGACTTTTGCCAGTTGCCACCAGTTCCAGACCGTGACAAAAATGGAAACCCTGTACCACCAATCTTTGCCTTTGAAGCAGACAGTTGGGGCCGATGTATCAAGCGTCCTGTTCTGCTAACAAAGGTATTCCGACAAAAAGAACAAGGTATTTGTTACCTTCGTCGAGAAACGATGAATCCAAAGACTTGAAGCCAACAGCATTCGTGGATATGCTAAATAATATGCGCTTGGGGAAACTGGATGATCATTCCATCCGAGCCTTCCAGAGGCTTTCTAGACCATTGCACTACGAGGACGGGATCGGTCCAACGCAAATGTATGAGTATATTTTAATCTCTTTAATTATGTGTTGATAGTGTTGCAGATACCCAACTCGAGCTGAAGTTGACCGCGCAAACGAATCAAGGCTTCGCGCACTTCCTGGCCAAGCGATACAATACAATGCTACCGATGTTGCAGGGCATAGTTCAAATGGGGTCCGAGTATCTGAACAGCAAATGGAGAGATTACTAGGGCGGCTTGTTGCTCCCCAGGCCATTCAACTCAAGGTTTGTTCGGTTGCTCCGCTGAATAATATCTCCTCAATGCAATATAGGTTGGTGCCCAGGTTATGCTGATCAAGGTATAGTTTGAAGTCCATCGCTTCCTCCTGGCACTGGAACTTCAGATACACAGAACATGGTTCAAGGAGAGTTGGTAAATGGCTCAGTCGGACAAGTCATCAACTTCTGCACTTCTCAAGAAGCAATGCAAAACAAGATGGAGATTGCTACAGAAGAGGGACTACGTGGTTCCGAGCGTGATGTGCGACAGGCGGCTGCGAGATATGACGGCTCGCTGTGGCCTGTCATTCGGTTCACGAATGGGAGGGTGTTGCTCTGCGTGCCAACTGAATTTACAGTAGACAATGCTTATGGAGAGACGGAGGCTAGACGTCGACAGGTCAGTTGTGATCGATATCGAGTCGGCCGCTTGCTGAGGGTATTTCAGATCCCCCTGATCCTTGCGTGGGCATTGAGTGTTCACAAGTCCCAGGGGCAAACGCTGGAACGCGTAAAAGTAGATTTGTGTCGTACCTTTGAGAAAGGTCAAGGTTGGTGTTGTTCCCATTTGGCCAGAAAAACACTGCCTGACTCTACCTAGCTTATGTAGCTCTCTCCCGAGCGACGAACATGATGACTCTGGAAGTCCTCAATTTTAATCCTAGCAAGTAAGCGAATCGAACCTATAGACTTTTGCGGTGCTCAATATCGATACCCAGAGTGATGGTTCATCCCCGAATTCTAGCTTGGCACAACGACCTCGAACAACAAGAGTTATTGATGAAGGGACTGGAACACGCTGGAGAGGAATGGTTTGACGTGGATGCTGACGGCCCACAGTGGGCCTTCTGAGACCGATAGCTGGCATGCTACAACTGGACGTCTTGTACCTATCTTGACTTATATATAGCATTAAGAAGATCCTTGCAAGTGGTTACGTACATGTACACCCCCCTCGTTCACATGCATCCTGATAGTTTGCCCACACGGCCCTTGTGCGCCTGGTGTTCACTCCCCGAGCAATGAGTTACCATCGACGATATTATGCAGTGCGCATTGGACGCGAAGGTCCACGCATATATGACAACTATCCCGAGGTGAGTGGACATTTGAGCCGAAACCCGCTTTCGGGTGTCGCTAAGGGGCTTTCCAGTTCGCAGCTGCAGTGGGTGGTGTTATTTTAGCAGTTGTCCAGCTGCCATGTCTCTTAAACTGCGTTATTCAGACCCTCGGGCTCAGTGGGTCCAGCGGCAAAGGATTCGACAACATCCACGACGCCCAAGAATGGCTGAGGGGGTTCCAGTTTGGTTCGTTACCCGTGACCATGATTCATACGAGTAAGCATTTGCAGGAGCTCATGATCGGACGTTCTCCGGCAGAGCTAGTAGATCTCACATTGGCTTCTCTTTGTCTTCGTATTGGTCTGCTAGACATCAATCTTAACTGGAACGTGTCCAATGGGACAAACGCCAATGCAGGAACTTTTGCGTCCTCGACGTCGACTACAGCGTTTACTACCCACCAACAAGCTTTTCCCAATGATAATTTACCCGTGCTCAACCAAATGCAGGAGGTTTCAGGGGAACAAGTTAAAGCAAAAGATGAACTGCCTCCTCTTCCCGTAGGAGAGTTTTCCGTCGAACTCTCAGACGAGCAGAAGAACATTTTGAAAATGGTCAAGTCGGGCCGGAACATCTTCTTTACTGGACCAGCTGGTGACGCCGTGTTTGAGAGCTGTACATGAGGATCAGCGCATTCACCATCCTTTGCAGGGACAGGAAAGTCAGTCCTACTCCGAGCTATCATCAACTATTTACATTCGGTGCATGGTTATGATGTTGCGATCACCGCTCCAACTGGAATTGCTGGTTTGAACATTGGCGGGCAGACGATCCACTCATGGGCAGGCATTGGGCTTGGGAAAGAGCCATTAGAGAAGCTAAAACTTCGTATAAGTAACGATGCAACTAAGCGATGGATGGAAGCCAAGGCACTTGTAATCGACGAAGGTTGGTCTATCCTTTATGGGCTTTAAGCTGGAATGATGTTAATTTGCGTTAGTGTCGATGTTGGACGGGCGTCTATTCGACAAATTGGTGGGTCTTTTGAGCAACCCTGAAAGATTTGATCAAAGGGTTAACGTGCAGGATGTAGGAAGCCATTGCATGCTTCGTGCGAAAGGATTTTCGTCCTTTTGGAGGCATCCAGGTCAGTTCAGCACTCCCGTCATCCAAACAGTAAACTCGATACCTTTCCAGCTCATCATTTCGGGCGACTTTTTTCAATTACCTCCAGTTCCCGAACAGGATTCGACAAGTAGAATCGACGCTACGTTCGCGTTCCAAGCCCGGAGCTGGCACCGGTGCATAGAGCATATGGTGAAACTTACGAAGGTTTTCCGTCAGAAAGAAAACAGTATGCTATTCTCTGTTTAACACACCATCTTTAATCAGGTTGACACTTTCACAGCGTTCATTAAAATGCTCGCTTCCATGCGAACCGGCGTCCTAGAACACTGGCATAACGAAGAATTCCAGAAGCTTTGTCGCCAGATACACTATGATGATGGCATCAGTCCAACACAATTGTATGCCACGCATCCACTTTTAAAAAAGCGTCGTCTTTATCTTTTATCTGTCCAGATTTCCCCTCAAAGCCGACGTGGAGAAACATAACCTTAAATGTCTCGGTGAACTACCAGGCGAAACAGTAGTGTATAAAGCGATGGACGCGCGTGGACATGACGTGTATGGAGACCGCCTCAGACACAACCAGGCGGAGAAGCTGCTCGAAAAGCATGTCTGTCCAAAAGAAGTCCCTTTAAAGGTGGGGGCTCAGGTGATGCTGCTTCGCGTATGTTTCGTCCTGTCGTCCATCTTGCTATCTCACGTTTCCCTCAACCTAGAACATGTTACAAGGGGTGCTTGTTAACGGATCACTGGGCAAAGTCACCGAATTCATCAGCATTCATGAAGCGCAACAACGGCACATCCAAATGGCCGAGCAGGATCGTCGAAAGGAAGGCCAGGTATCACCTATCGTGAATTCGCCAGATGTCAGGGAAGGTGAACCTGGCCTCATTGCACTTGACGATCACACATTCAAAAAGGACCAACATTGGCCCCTCGTCCAGTTCACGAATGGCAAATGTCTCCTGTGTTCACCGGTCGAGTTTACAGTCGAAGGTCTAAAGGGCAATATCGAGGCTCGGCGACTCCAAATACCGCTCGCCCTCTCCTGGGCAATGTCTATACACAAATCGCAAGGACAGACACTCAGCCGAGTCAAGGTGGACTTGGGTCGGATATTCGAAAAGGGCCAAGGTGAACACCTTGGTTATTATTTTCTATCACTCCACCCATCGCTTACAAACCTTTGTGCACGCTGATTTCAGCGTACGTTGCTATTTCACGCGCTACCGGTATGGAAGGACTGGAGATTGTCAATTTTGACCCTGTAAAGTAAGGTCCATGGCGGGTTCGATTGCTTGGCGCGCTTGCTTACTTGCTTTTCCCGAGGGTTATGGCCCATCCGGATGTCGTTGAGTGGCAGAAGCAATGGGACAAAGACAGATATCAAGAAGAAGAAATGGATAGTGACTGGGCTGTATCACAATGGCACGACTCCTTCCGCGAATAGGGGACTCGGTGGCTCGGTGGATTCCTTGTCTGTTAGTGAATACAATATATCATACACCTAAGACTGATAAATCTACAAGATTCCAAAAGTAACACTACAAGTTGGATGACGTGTCGCTACGCTGATGTATCGAGAAGTCACTGGCGATCGGAAGAGAAACAGAACTAGAATCTAGCGACAATGTGGACGGTGAAGATGGTAGGGAAACCAAAGTATGTGGTTCTTCCGATGTGTTTGCACTCTCAACCGTTGGCTCTTCAAAGGGACGAGATGGGATAGGAGGGATGTCCATCGTCGCCTGGATGGGTGACACTGGGTTACTAGCCCGAAGTGAAGGGTGAATACTATATGCTGGTCGGGGTGGTAGTCGGGGCGTGAAATCTTCATTATGCCGGGGTGATAGCGGCCGTGGCAAAACACTCCCCACCCTCGTGTGGGATGAACCGTAGTTGTATACCGGCGCCGGCTCTCCAAGTGGGGCATCAGGTAGTGGGGGAGAAGTGCTTGGAAGTGGATCCTCAAAGAGCTGCGAGGTATTCTGAATCAGGTCATCCATCCTCGTATCCTTTGGGGGGTCAGTATCTGGCGGAGCGTGAGGAGAAGGTTAAGCACCTTGATATTCTGGACACTGAGCAGATCACCCCCCTTCGGAATGTCCTCTTCCCCGAATATAACGGTGCCAAACACGATTGCCAAGTTTCTGACATCCATTTTGTTTTTCTCTGAGAATGCGGCGACGCGTGCAAGGTGCTCCACAATGGCCCGAAGCGTTTCTCGATGAATAGCTGGCAACCTACGAATCTTGGAGCGCATTTGAGATATGGAATTGGGGTCTCCTACTTGGCGCGTAACATCAATAACGGTAAAATATCCTTGCAAAAAAATAGTTTACCTCGACCGTCTGTGTGCTCATTGCGGTCTGAGAGAGGATATTTAAACAAGGGCTCTGGTAACTCGCGTAGATACAGCTAGTGGACCAGGTCAGGGAATCGCGGTACCGCAAGCGCAAAACTCGCCTTCAGAAGTGAAGAAACAGCATACACATCGTCGGTTAATCGATTGAATTTGAAAACAGCCTCGTTTCTTTCTATCTTGTGTTGCAGCTATGTTCGTGTCAGTCTGGTTCCACTGAGCAAGCGCAAAGCCCGCACGTCTTGTACAATAGCATGGCGCCCCGACACCTGTAGAACTATGAATTAAAAACAGGTATTGAGAAGTAAAAGAAAAGAGTGTCTTACACGGTAGATACCTTCCGATTCCAAACCTCTCTCGTCAACTTCTTGTATACAAATTCGAACAATCTTCGGGATCTCTGTTTCCCCCAGACCCCGAGAAGTCGCATAATCCACCAGACTGACACCAAAGATCAAATCGCTACACTCCCCAACATTATAATTATAATAGAATATGGGCTTCGGAATCAAGGACGTCAAAGCGCGGGGGATATGAGTTGTGATGAGGGATACATCTTTTCCGGGTGAGATCTTTGTAACCATCGATCTTGCGTGTTCGGAGAGCTGTGTCTGAGTCATGGTAGTCGCGCTATAAGCCAGTGAGATCGTGCTCCATAATCGAAGGAAAGTATGCGAACGTCATGTTGTCGGTGTACTTTTCCAGTACATTTTTGACAGTGCTCGAATAATCACGAATGAAGTTCTCCAGGCTCTTGGATTCCGTCAGAATGAGAGATGACATGATTGCAGCGCCATACCGTGTAAGCGCTCTCCAATATCTTCGTTCGACGAAGCCGAAGAGTTTCTAGCCAGTGAACCCCCTTGCGGTATTCCTTGTCTAAAACGAACATGGGCAAGTTGTTGAGAGAACCACACCAGGACAGCACTGACCAGCCTCATCGGCTTCACGTTTCGCGCGAACTGCACGGAGCGCGGTGTTTTCGGAACGTACACCCAGTGTCTCCTTGACTGTAGAACCCTTATCCAGGAATGTCATCAACTGAGTGAGCTGTTTCTTACCTAAGAAAAATCAGCCCAAACTGCGCAGATAAGGAGACATCTGCATACCATGTTGAGCAAAGTCGGAAAATGTTGTGCCAGAAGTCGATGGTGAACGGTTACGCGCCACATGCGTAGTCCCCGAAGGCCTTCGATCAAGGGGTCGGAGAGGTTGAGGTGCAGTTACGGCGGGTCTTGAGGGCAAGACAGGATTTGAGCGAGAGTTGGGCATGGAGGTTCCACCAGTTTCACCGTATGGCACACTCGAAGGCTGAGAGGGAGTTGTAGCTGCAAGCTTGTAATCCTGATTATGGGTGAGCTAGACGAGCGAGATGGGAGTGGAAGGTACTCCACCTCTACTTCTTGACACTTCTTAAGGTAAGTGCGCTTCAGCTTTGGCAAGGTGTTCTCTGCATAATCCGAATACGCAGAAGTGGATCCTTTGAGGTCTTCCTTGATGCGTTTGCGCGTGCGTTCTTGGGTTTCCTAGCCCGAGAATACCACTCAGCCACGGTGATCGTACAACATCCAGAAGGACGCACCTTTAGTACCATCAAACCATTGACAGCATCCAAGGTGAGGGATGAGAGAAATGCTTGTCTCGTTTGTGCTTCTGTTAGGAGTGAATTAAGGCTGTCAGGTTTAAATGCTGTCGGAGAGGGGCGAACCTCTTTCTATGTTGTCCCTGACTTCACTCCACGCCCCGCGAGCTGTACTCATATCTGTACGATCATCCAGAAAGGCATCAATGGACTTTGTTTTCCGATGCAACTTGAGTAGCGAATCGACACTATCAAAGACGCGTCACGATTCGATTCGATTCACAGAGAGATATGGTCCGAGACCCGCTCACTAAATTTCCTCTATACGCTTCCTGACGTATTCACATTATCTCGAGGGGTGTCATTACATTAGTCACGGCGATACATACCTTTCCTGGAAGAAGTTGAGAAATGAGTCTGTGAGCACTCTGAGATGGTGGTCAAACAATGGTAAAGGGCCAGACTGGAGAGATGGTTCTGATATGGATGATCTGGGCGGCAGCACAGAGTCGAAAGGGTCTGTCGTCGTCTGTGTCGACATTGAAGCTGGAATGAATCGAATGGTTGATCAACTTGTGTACGCCCTCTCCTGACTCGCTTGCACCAACTGAGTTCTCCAAATAGGTACAAACAATTCCCCTAAGGACCCTGTTCTAAGACTAACTTTACATGCTCAATTTCTTTTCCATTTCCGAGTGAACATTCTGAGGAAAGCCCTGCTCCATTCCTGGCGCAAGTATCAGCAGCGTTGACCCAGGTGAAAAGGGCGGACCAACCGAGGAAGAAGTCTGCGGGATCCAAGCTCTCGTCCCGGCCCATCAGGATATCGAGGTGTATGTTACTCCGTCCCATGCCTGGCATTTGGGGATCCTGCGAACGCCCCGACTCGTCAGCACGGCGATAGCGTCGTGATCACGCGAGCTTACAGCGGCGACGATCTTGCGTTCCATGAGCAGACGTGCCGGTGCGTGCACCCCATATAGGTTGCGCAGCATGGTCAGCTTAAAGTTGTCCTGCGTCTCTTCCCACTGGGGTGGACTCCATTGAGCAACACGAAGAAGGGGGCATGCGACTGCTTACACGTGAGAGACGATTCTCGATGTCGCCCCTTGATTTCGTTTCCGCGGCGATACTGCGTGGGCCATATTGGAGAGTGTCATGGAGCCCGAGACTGTTGGCCGTGGTGGCGAGGGAGGCGGACTTTTGTTCTACGTGCGGCACGAGGCGCAGGGATGGTTCCTGTGTCGTGCAACGGGTCAGAGTGAGCTACGTGGAGGGGGATGGGGACGTACCATGAGAGTGAGATGTCGGACAAGAAACCGACGCGTACCACGGACAGGATCGCGTGACGGGTTTGTGACCGAGTTGTGACAATTCCCCACATCGAGCTCCTTGTCGCCGGGGGAGTCGCCAGCGAGTACAAATCAGCCCAGCACTCACATCCATCTCTTCGCTTCCCTCCATCACCCTCGGCCGCTGCACGACTCAGAACTCGTCCAACATCTCCCGCTCTACTCGACCTGCAGTCCATCTCATGTCCACTAGGCATCCACGCTCGTCCAGCATCCCGGTCCGGGGTGCAGTCCCAGCTTCCCCCGCTCGACACATAGAATCCGTCATCTCCATACCCATACCCTTCTCCACCAGCCCCACCCAGTCTCGCCCCCGCATAGCAAGCCAGGGATGGCCTTCACGCAACTCCGCCGCGGCCATAGGCATCCCTCACGGAGTTCGTGGAAGCAGCTCTTTCACCTCCAGTCCCCCCACTCGACCCACCTCCCGCTCTTTCACTCACTCCTCAGTCCTATCCGGGCGGGGTAGTGCATCCTCATACACCGTTTACGAACCTCGTGTGATCAGGGCTGACTCGGCTCGCACGACTGATACAATGTGCCCCCATAATTCTTCTGCCTCATCTAGCTCGCCAACCCGTACGAGGCGGTCAAGCTCTGCTGGCCTTAGGGCGCACAGTACGCGACGGTCTTCCGTCGCGCACATCCCTGCTCCCACAGAAACGGCCCCGTTTCCTCGTCCAGCCTATCTGGAACATTCTGCGCTTCGGCATTTATTACAGACAGAAACTTCATCTTTGATTCCTCCCCGTAGAGCAGAACCGATTGTGAGACTAGATTCCATGGGTGGAAGACGAGTGCAACGATCACCGTCATACGATAGCGACGAGGACGACGTGAGCCCTCCCCGCGAGGTTCGGAAAAGCACGCCATCTCCTATGCCTGTCTCGCCACCAACCTTGTTGTTACCCGCGCGCTGGTGCGATGAATACAGAAGCCCCCATCTAAGCGTGTGCGGAGATGGCCGAGAACTAATATATCAAGGTGAGCCATCACTTGGTCTGTGTTCCTAGAAGTGACTGAGCCCCCAGGAGCATCCGGAGGCTCCGACAAAGATGCGGCCACAGCTCGTACCGCGGCCCCCGTACCACCCGCTTGCGGGATATTTTACTACGAAGTAGAGATCACTAGCAAAGCTTCGAAGAGGTACGTTTACTTCCATCTCCGCTGTAGGCTCGTTCTGATGCTTGCCACCTAGTCGCACAAGCGTTGGGTTTGCCATTCCCTTGCTGATAGTTTCGGAATTAATGACACATAACCCTAGCTTTATCACTCGTGACGTCAAAGTATCCCGCCTTCCAGGATGGGAGAAGAATTCGTGGGGTTATCACGGAGAAAGTGGTACCATATGTTCCGGAGACAAGAACGGATTACCTTTTGGAACCACGTTTGGGGGTACGCGCGGTGCCAGTTCACGAACAACTGAACAGATTCTAACCCTGTTCGTTCTAGTGGGTGATATCATTGGCTGTGGTATCGACTTCACGCAGAATAAGATATTCTACACCAAGAACGGCTCTCTTCTCGGTATGCTCAACCTGAATCGGGCTGCTGTCGTGACCAACAAATATCCCTAGGCACAGCGTTTGAGAACGTTGGCAAAGATTGTGACGTCTACCCGGCTGTCGGGCTCTGTTACACTAACGAATCTATTCACGCCAACTTTGGACAGGAGATCTTCAAGTACGACATAGAAGACCACGTGCTTCAACAACGCAATCGTACGTGGGCCAAGATTCAATCTACCCCTCTGACATGGCCCACGGAGAGGCTGCGGTCGCATGACACAACTTCTGGTTATATGGCCGATCCGAGTGACAAGGTTCCGCTCAATGAGCTGGTTTTGTCGTATCTCTCGCATCACGGTTATGCCCTTACAGCACGTGCGTTCGAGTCTCAATGCTACGCGCGTGGCGGGCTCTCCACTCGTGCACCGTCTGTCGCATCCGCACCAGAACCCACGACAATTGCGCCAACGTCTACGGATGACTACATCATGGATATGGACATTGGCGATGATCCTTCGAGCGCTTCTGCGGCAAGGCCAGCTGTCTTAAACCCGATCCCGATTGATGATATCGAGCTCCGCACCCATATTATTCAATCCGTCGTCGCCGGGGATGTGGACACCGCACTGGCGGCGACCCGCAAACACTTCCCGCTGGTGCTCCATGCAGACGCAGGGCTTATGCTATTTAAGCTTCGGTGCAGAAAATTTGTTGAACTCGTGTTGGAAGCAGCGGAATTGAAGAAGAAAATGACAGCAGAGGAGACCGGGATGAACGTGGAGGGCTGCGGACCTATATCCAGGTCTGTCTCTGGGTCGGTCCTGGAGTCTGTGAGCGAGGACACCGTGGGTAGTGACGGAGGGGTGATGGTAGACGGATTAGGCATGGACATTGATGATGGTGAGGCAGAGATTGATATGCCAGATGTGTGCGCGCACACAGAGATGGGCATGCTCACGGGCAGTGCACCAATCCCTATCAGGCCAAGTCGTAAGCCCTCTGTCGTCTCGTTCTCTTCTACAAGCAGCTGGGCTGGCGCGACGGCTGCCCAATATGGATCTGCCCTCGAGAGGGCTGTTGCGTACGGGCAAGAGTTGGAGTCCGATTACAAGAATCGCGCGGAAGTCCGCGCGATATTCAAGCGGACGTCGGTGATCATGGCCTACGATGATCCGCTGGAGGCCGGGGGAGATGCAGCGGAGGTTGCGGGGCAGGCTGCGAGAGTGGCACTTGCTACTGAACTCAATCAAGCTATTTTGCGTAAGCCGAGTCCTTTGAGTCTGGGGCGGGGAGAATTGATGTGTTGTATAGAATCCCAGGGACGTCCAGCACAACCTTTGCTCGATCGGCTGTACCGCCAAACTGTGGTATGCCTTACCCAGCTAGCGTTGATGGGCAACGGTGCCGCAGCTTTTGCTGACATGTCCAAGGAATTTCTGGATGCTTAACGGCGATCATTGTTCGCGTTCGCTTGGTTTTCTGGTAGTGATCTGTTAATCGTCGCAATACACGTGAAGACACTGTAATGTACTCCTCTATGTACCGTTGTGAGCAAAGACCCCACTTCTCCAGAACATGGTCAGTATTCCTGGCCCCTGAAAGGCATGGAGACGTGTTGCCTCGATGGTTGCAGTATGGTGTGTATAATAAGGATACAGGGATAGGAAAACGTAAGTGGGGATTGATGTGGGGTACTGGCGATTGTGGGTTGCAGAACTACCAGTATGAATGTTATGTGACAGTGAAGGATTCTCCGCATCCACAAGCGTCCTTGATATTAGGATTATTGAAAACAAACTTGGAGCTGTTGAGGAATGTGTTGTGAGCACGTTCAGCCCCTCACGAGAATAGAGAATCGTCACCTCAGCGCGTCCTCTTTCCAGTCCATATCGCTGCCAATGATGGAGAACAATGCTTTGCTGTCTATGAGCACGCGCACGCCGTCTTGTTCGACGACTTCGTCGAATTTCCCGGGTTTATCGACGTAGTCTAGATGATAGGAAAGGCCAGCACAGCCTTTGTTCCGTACCCCAATACGTATGAGTTGAGGTGTCGGACCGTTGAGGAGAGCGCGGAGTCGCAGCACGGCTTCGGGTGTCTAACCGAATCCAAACATGTTCACGAGTCCACGATGAGTACGATTGCGTTTGGGAATGAGAGGCAGGGAAAGCAAGGACGTACGATGGACAAGGCTGCCTTGGTGGACCGGATGGTCGGTCTCGGCCGTGGGGCTTTTGGGACGGGTGGAGGACGTGCAGCGACTTGAGGGGAGGCGGCATCAGCTGAGACGACTTCACCGGTGGGCACGACGACGGGTGGGGCGTCTTTGAAGAGAGAGGGTTGTTGTCTCGTATCTGGTAGGGAGGGTGTATGGGAACGAGGGCCGGAGAGGGCGGACATCATGGCATGGCGATGGCAGGTCAAGGCGAGTGGAGAGCGACGAGTCGTCGAGAGGGACGAACGGGCGAGCGAGGACAACATGGATGGTGCAGGTCAACCAGGCCGGGTGACTAATCATCTCATAGACATATCCCCCTGCGTTTATTGGCTGGCTGAACTTGCGCAGTGTCAGCCCATTCAAGACAGCACCATAGTACGGACTGAACCCCTCCACAGTCTGGACGATGAGCCATTGCATGTAATCATGGCACCCGGCCTCGAGTCAATGTTCCCTTTCTCTTTGCTGGACAATTGTACTCTCTCACTATCACGTCCGAATTTGGTAGCTGACTCAGGTACACCTCACCCGGACTTCGTCTTCCAGCAACACTACTCGAAACTCTTGTGTCCGTCATGTCGACCGTGCTCGCGACGCAGGTCAGAAAACACACCACCGCACGACCAACCAGAGCAGCCGGACGTTACTGGAAGGGAAAGGCTCCAAAGGGCGTCGCGGAGGTCCCATCCGACTCTGAGGAGGAAGAAGCGCAAGAACAGGTACAGGAAGAGCGCGACGTTCCAATCGGTGGCGAGGAGGACTTTGTAAAAGAGGAGGAGCAAGAGGAGGAAGAATCACTGCCAACACGGTCGACTCGGGCAAAGTCTGCGCGCGCGCTCAATGTCTCGCTCAAAGACGTTACCATCTCGAGAGATGGTAAAGTTATCGTGGCTGGTCGCGAGGAGTCCGGCAGAACACTCATGGAAGAAGGTATGTCATGGGATATTTATGCCCTGCTCTCTGTTCTCACCAGTCGTGTAGAGGAGTCGGAAGAGCTCGAAGAGGCGCAAGTTCAAGCAGAGGAAGAGGAGGAGGAGGAGGCGAGCTTTCGTACATACGCTTATGGTTTATGGCTAACCAGGTTACTTAGTCGAGCGAAGAGGAGTCCGAGTCTGATGAGGAAGAAAAGCCCAAACTACACTTCAGACCTGTATTTGTCCCCAAGTGCGCTATTACTCACTCAGAGACCTCGCTCGTTAACGCTGGGAATGCTACAGACGTGGACGCACGACAATAGCCGAAAGAGATACGATGACTCAAGAAGTGGAAGAGATGCAACGACAAAAGGAGCTTGCTGCTGAACACCGCAAGAAAGAAAGCCACGATCTGGTCGCTGAAAGCATCAGAAGAGAGCTAGCAGAGAGTACGTCTTTTATGCCCAAATCCGTGCTCGATAACGAACAACATGTGTAGATGAGAAAGAGGACATAATTCCGGACGTAGATGATACCGATGGGCTCGACCCCGATGCAGAGTTTGAGGCGTGGCGTTTCAGAGAGCTCGCGAGAATCAAGAAGGAGAAAGAGGAAGAACTCCGACGGGAGGAAGAACGACAGGAGATTGAACGGAGACGCGCACTTCCTGAAGAACAGCGGTTGAAGGAAGATCTAGAACGTGCCAACAAACTCAGAGAGGAAAAACCAAAGGGCCAACAGAAATTCCTCCAGAAATATTGGCATAAGGGAGCCTTCCATCAGGTGGGTATCTACGGACGCATGACAGGGAGAAGCCGCACACAGTGATTGATGCATCTACAGGATGACGAGGTCATCAAAAAGCACGACTACACCGAAGCAACGGAGTCCACAATCGATGTCTCACTCTTGCCAAAAGTGATGCAGGTCAAGGACTTCGGAAAGCGCAGCAGAACCAAATATACACATCTCCTGGACCAAGACACTACTGTGGGAAGCGGTGGTTTTGGAGGTGCCGGTCCTGTCAAGTCAGGCGGTCATTCCACGGAAAGTGGGGGTTGTTTCCTGTGTGGCGGGCCGCATCTTAAGAAAGGTGAGACACACTCACCGTGCTTATCCTTTTACTCAGAGACACTCTTAAGATTGTCCTCAAAACAATGACCTTCCTTCTGCTCGAGGGTCCACAGCAAGTAGGGATTTGTGGTTTGATAGGGAAGATACCGTTCGTCGGGACGAGCGAGATCGTCGGTCTCCCAATTGGGATAGACCGCGGCGCCTAGATAATGAGCGTGAGGAAGGATGGCGAAGGAGGGACCGTGGCTATCGTGACTCTCGAACTGGCAAACCACGCCCACACTCGCGGTCTCGATCACCGTTTCGAGATAAACGGTCAGCTGCGGATTACGATCGAGACAACTACAGGGACAAGCGTCGTCGTGTAGATTAAATATTGACCTATGTGCGTGATTTGCTGTTAGGGCTTGTGCGCAAGGTCACCCACCTGTTTATGACATATACAGCCTCAGATCACCGCACTCGTCCCATTTATAAAGGTGGGCGTATTAATTGCCGTCTCCGTGTGACGGATCAATTGTTATCGATGAGCGATTAAAATCCATGGATTGGGGGTCTTGTCCCCACTAAAAGCGTCTTGTTTTAGCCTGGCTGTTATAAGTCCAGTTGACGGGACTCTCACTCTACAGGACCTGTCACGATAACAACACGGTGAGCAATCCGTCTTCGATCTATTTGCGCACTCTGAACTACGCCCCAAGGTACTGCTAGATCATGGATATCTTCATGCGAAGGGTGGCCGTTGCGGCGACAGAGGACGATGTCAAAGTCGAGCTTGCGAAGATATTGCACAAGGCGCCGTTTCCGCTCCAGCCGGTGCTAAATTTTGAAGTGACTCTTTTCAAGAAACATAATTCATGGGGCAAGGTTGGCATTCTTACTCTCCCAATCGAGAGCGCAGGACGCACCTTCCTCAAATCCTACGGTAAGACCGGTGTGCCGATCAAAGGTCCCGCCGTACTCTTTTCCTTGAGTAACAGACCTTTAAATGAGGAGAGAATTGCGATACTCAACTCCCAACCATGGAGGGACCCCCAGCAACTCAGGATGGAGAAAGAGCAGCGCATTCTCATGGGCAGACCTTACGAACTCAGGTCGTATGGCTTTGGCCGCTTCCTCGCCGACGGGTCGTTCTCATCCGAGTTTGTCGCTGAGGGATCGGCCGACATTTCTTGCGATCTTGAGCGTCACCGGGTGCGCTTTACCCTTGGCAAGCAAGGTCTTCGCCCCAATGCGGACGACGATCTCGTTACATATATGCTCAACTTGACACTGCAACCTTCTACCACGATTGTCTCCTATCCACCGAAGGCGATCGACTCTATCATAGAGAGCATCGGAGCGGAGGAGCCTACCATCTTCATCAAAGCCAACACATTCCCATTCTTTGCTACAGAGACACCTTCTCTTTACCCTGACCGCGTTGACTCTGGACGCTCGCAGGGGCTTATCCCTGATGTCCCGATGCCCCCGGGTTGCTTCAGTCTGGCGTGTACGTTCGTCGACGAAAGTGACAAGGAAGCCTTCGTCTATGCAGCTCAATCCAGATTCCACCTTCGTCGCTCTAAGCGTACTACTGTCCGCATGCGTGAGAACACCTTGACCCATCATGGTACAGGTCCAAATCTCGACTTTCTCAGTGATCTGCCCTTTCAGCTCGCATTCGAGGTGGAGAAAGCCATCGCAAACTGGACGCTCAGTGCCATGGATGCGTGGTCCTTGATGGAACAGTTGGATCGTCTTTGCGACGACCACGGAGACGCGGCAGCTCCAATCTTTAGACGGTTTATCTCTCTTTTGGAGGACGAAGGGACGAACGCGAAGCCGAAGCCGAAGCGCAGACGTCGAAGGCGGAATCGCGCTGCGCCGACGACGCTGGAGGGTCGGCTCAGGCATGCCGTCGATCTCTATCTTGAAGAACAGCAACGGCCGAGGGGACGACTCGCCCCCGCGCTCTCCAGCCCTGCCGTCTCCTACTCTTATCACATGATCCTCACACCGACGCGGCACATCCTCGAGGGTCCCGTCGCTGATCAGTCAAACAGTGTCTTACGCCGATTCAGACATCACGAGTGTTTCTTGCGTGTTTCCTTCCAGGACGAGAATAGGTCCAAGCTTCGGCGAGACCAAGAAGTGTCGATCACGGATTTACTTGAAAAACGGTATCGCCCTGTTCTGCTCAACGGTTGTATGGTTGCGGGAAGACGCTACCACATGCTGGGATACTCCATGAGTGGTCTCAAGGAACATTCGCTTTGGTTTGTCACTCCATTCTACGACGACCAAGGGAGACTATTGGACGCGCAGACGATCAGGGAAAGCCTCGTAAATACTCGCTTCGTGCCCCTGGATGCCCCTCAGTCTCGCTGACATCCCGTCCCACAGGGAGATTTCTCGCCCTTGTTATACCAACCTGCCAGACTCGGGGCTCGTTGGTCTCAGGCATTCTCAGCCACGGACCCCTCTATCACCCTCGCGCCAGACGAGATTATGCGGGTTGGTGACATCAGATCGCCAGCAAACAAAGTCATGACGGACGGATGCAGCCCTATCTCGAGGGAGCTTTCGAACGCAATTTGGAGAGCGAATCAGCGGACGAAGAAACGCCCCGTGCGGGGCAAGGCACCTTCCGCCTACCAGTTCCGTTTAGGCGGTGCCAAGGGTATGGTCGTACAAGACCCCACGTTGTCGGGCAGGGTGGTCTGTCTGCGACCCTCGCAAGTCAAGTTTGACGCACCCGACAACCGCACGTTCGACATCCAGTCGACGTCTCTCCGACCCAAAGCCATGTTCCTGAACCGACCTTTGATCGTGCTCCTGGAATACCTGGAAGCGAGCAAGGAGCGCATCATTGAACTGCAGGATCGCTCAATCAACGAGGCCCAGTCTGTCCAGCAGTCGTTCAAGAATGCATCCAAAGTGTTGCAGATACATGGGATGGGCACGTCGTTCCGGCTACCGTCGCTGTTCAACAACATGTCGTCACTCTTAAACCTGAGGATGTACAACGAAACGGAGGATGGGTTGTACAACGACTTGATCGCGAATACCTTGCACTGCGCTGAGACGCACATCTTGCGCGAGCTCAAGTACCGGGCCCACATTGCGGTTCCAGGATCGGTTACCCTGCTTGGCGTGTCTGATGAATGGGACTGCTTAGCTGAAGGAGAGATTTATGCGACGGTTCATGACGAGAAGACAGGGGTGTACCAGGAGATCACCGGCACAGTTGCTATCACGCGCAGCCCTCAGATACATCCAGGGGACGTGCAGACGGTGACTGCGGTGAGAAGGAAAGAGTTGGCGCATCTGACGAATGTTGTCGTGTTCTCGTGCAGGTAGACGTGTCTGCCATGGAATGAAACAGGGTCGGCGTCGGCTAACCTGATCGATAGGGGTAACCGAGCGCTCTCCTCGTGCCTCGGGGGAGGGGACATGGACGGAGATGATTTTAATCTGATCCTTGACGTCAGTTTTTCCTTTCTGGTCGCATGCTTTGTTTGCTCAGCGTGTCGCAGCCGGAGCTGGTTCCCCGAGTGAGTGCGGCTCCGGGGGAGTATGTGTCGCTCCCGATCAAGAAGACTGAGCACCCCTGTGGAATCGAGGACGTGGTCAACTTTATCTTTGACTACGTGAGTGGATTGCTCGGTCCAGGTAGCATGTACCTACTCTAATGGGACCATAGATCGAGGCGGACCTTGTCGGACACATCGCCATCAGCCATCTTCGCTTCTCTGATCTTGCAGACCCGTCTTGCGGTGATTGCCTCAGACTGGCAGAGCTCGCCTCGCATGCTGTCGATTTCCCAAAGACAGGGACACCGGTCAAGTTCCAGGACCTCCCAAAGCCCCGAAGCCGGCCGCGGCCCGACTTCCTTGCTCGAGAGGGCGCAGATCTAAACTCGGAGAACTACTACAATAGTGCAAAACTACTCGGAGAGCTGTTTCGTCGTGTCCCCGTCAAAGACTGGATGCCGGAAGAATGGAACGAGTCTGATACGCCGTCTGGTGGGGATGTTGTTGAACATGCACTGAGACAGTATAACTTGTACGAGCTCGGACTGAACTTGGCTGCGCCATCGGCCGAGTTGCAAGAAGAGATGGAGTATTTGCTAGAGGACTATTGTGGGCGGTTGCTTACGATCGCGACCACGCACACGATTTCGAAGAACAAGGAAATTTACGTGTCAGAGTCGGAGCTCGTCAGTGGAACGATTATGGCCAACTGGTCGGACCACCACCGGAGAAGGGAGACGGTTGGTGCGATGAATCTGCAGGTGCGTGCTTGGTACGATGGGGGATGTCAGGTCTGACGTGCGAGACAGACATACGAGCTGGTGCGTGCTGTGAGGGCAGAGATGCGTGCGAGCAACACGGCGGGGCAAGAGGAAGAGGAGGACGAAGACGAGTCTCTGTACGACGAGGAATGGGACGAGGAGGAGGATGACTACTACCGGGAGACGCGACAGATTGCGGAGATGTTCAAGCGGGCGTGGGCGGCGTGGTGCGCGGCAGAGAGCGCGTTGAGGGAGGAGTCGGCGTCGTACGGACCGCAGAGTTTCGGGCTGGTCGCGTTGGGGCGGATGTTGGAGCTGATGAAAGCGGCGCGACAGCTGGTGTAGGGACAGCGGAAGCAATAGTGACATCGGAAAGTTCCGTACAACGTGGAGGCGCAAGATGCCGAAATGACTAATCAATGTGATTTCAGAAAGTGAGGTCCT
>QGOH01000380.1:0-32242 GCA_003313155.1 Boletus sp. MG95
TTCACTTAATGTCGATGGTGGCCTAATCTGTCCAGAGAGCCCCCCCGCCTTCCACGCCTCGAACCCGCCTATCATATCAGTCGCATTTAGTAATCCCACGTCGTGCAATGCGGCAGCTGCAAGGCTGCTTGCATGGCCATCTTCGCAATACACGATTATCCTCAGATCATACCGATCGGCTATGGCTAGCCTTGCCTCGCTCCTCGGGTCGAACCGCCACTCGAGGTCATTGCGTTCGATGATGAGGGAGCCGTGGATACCGCCTGAGCGCGCACGTTGGGAGACAGGGCGTATGTCGACGAGGAATGCAGGTATGGGGTGTGTTGGGTCGTGGAGAATTTCCCATGCCTGGTGTGGAGTGACACGTTGGAGGCGGGCGCGAGCTGCAGTTACCAGTTGGTCTATGCTTCTCGAACCGGGGGGAGGGGAGAGGGGATCGAGGGGTGCACGGATCGATTTTGAGAGGACATCCCAAAGAGCGGCATTATCGAAAGAGGTTCCGCCGATTTCATGGACGGCAGCTACGAAGAAGGTTCCGTGATTGGTGACGGAGGCGACTCGACCTAGGAACTTGGAGCTGAAGAGGAGGACTGCACGTTGGACATCGTCGTCTTCTGTACCTGTGATGACCAGGGTGTTGGTGTTTGTGGGAGAGGCGAGCGACGGTGCGCCAGTGGTTCCTATTGCGAAGAGGTGGCGGGAAGTCAACCGTGCGCGAATGATCTCTGCCACACGGCGCAGGAAGACATCGTCGTCTTGTTTGGAAAAGGTGAAATAAACGCTTATTTTTGCGCCTTCGATCGTCGTCGCTTTCATGATGGCGCGCACAGCGATGCTGTGTGCAACTTCATCGCGTACACTGTCGAGCGTACGGTGGGACGCATTGTCAACGGCGGACAAGCGGGTGAGTGTTTGAGCGCGCCTCCCGCTTGCAGAAACTACGCTACCCACCGCGCTGGATGGTTCTGAGGACGGCATGATGATAACGGGCAGGAAAAGTTAGTAAAGTTGATAGATGGAAAAGCCGGACAGAGACGCCTTCGATACTCCTTTTAGCAGTTTCAAACGGTCCATCCGACTTGGAGGACAACTCGGCAGAGGAACGAGGAATCGATGGTATCGTAGCACTAGAGGCTGAGTCGTGACTACACTGGCCATATCATCCGGCACGGGCCGCGACCAGTCCGTTCATGAGGCAAACCGCTGCCACGCCTTCCCAATTCCTGACTCCCAGACTTCTGCCAGCGACGTGGCATTGGCCGACTTTTGTGTCCAATCTCTATTCCAAACTGACCAGCCGGTCCTCTTCACGAGGCCAGTAGTCATTCCATATCATCTGGCCATTGGAATTCCGAGCCATGTATCTCCCTCTGTTGGACGTAGGGGAGCCCTTCTCCCCCTTTGTTTGGCTTAGAGATGCCATTCAAACACTGATACTTTATTTCTACGCCTTCTTGGCCTGTGGTGGTCTGTGGCCTCAAAGCGCTACCCAGAATGTCGATGTGCAGGGTGCCAACTACGGCCAGTACTTGATTGGTGTCGGTATTGGCGACATCACTGGGTACGTCTCTCCCTTTCCTATCACTGTGCGTATTCCGTGTCTAATCATTGTCCAATAGCCCAGTCGTAGAGACTAACATGATGGCATGTACCCATATGATATCTCCCCAGTGCCCCCTTATGTCTCATCATCAATATTATAGGGATATGCCTCACTGGCTCAGACGGACACAGGCCTACATATGCGCCAACGTTCTCGCGCATTTATCATTGCTGATCCCAGTGACCCAACTTCACCTACCTCCAGAATTCTCCTCGTCTCGTCTGACATTTGCATGGGCGATACTGGTATTCGCCGCTCCATCCTCAACGCTCTCTCCAATGATCCTATTCTTGGGGGCTTGTACACGCCCTCTAACACGGCTCTCGTGGGCACGCATTCACATTCGGGTGTTGGTGGGTACCTCGAGAACCTCCTTCCCCAGGTCACAAGTCTCGGTTATATCAACCAGACAGCACAAGCCATCATAGATGGAACCCTCAATGCCATCCACAAAGCCCATGCTTCCCTTGCTACGGGATCCATCAGTGTCGGCAGCACCACTCTATTGGGTGCCAATCGTAATCGCAGCCCTAGTGCATATGCGGCTAATCCAGTGGAGGAAAGAGTGAGGTACCAGTACGATCAAGACAAGGACTTGTCTGCCCTTAGGTTGAATGACGCAAATGGGACCGCAAGAGGATTGATCAGTTTCTTTGCTGTGCATGGAACTAGTTTATATGAGGTAAGTTGGATTATTTCGCTGGCTAAGTAGGGTATCATGGCCGGTGTGTTGACATGATGAACGAAGAACAATACTCTGGTCAGTGGGGACAACAAGGGGATGGCCGCATATTTATATGAATGTGAGCGACCTGCGAGTTCATATTTAATATGACTCACAATCAACCTTGTCGTGCTCATCTGGCGCCATCGCGCGTCACAATCTATCCGTCGTACGCGATTTACGACTAAAAATATCACTCACAGCATATGCCGAGCCAAACTCCGCACCCGGAAGCAACAGCTTCGTGGCCGCGTTCGTCCAGTGTATGTCCTAAATCCCTTGCACACCGTCTCTCTTCATGTTTCTCTGAATATTAATTCCGTTCCGAGTCCGCTTTCGGGTGACTAGTCTTCGTGGTTGGCACGTACGCTAATGCCGTTCTCTTCCACATCAGCCAACGTCGGTGATACAACCCCAAATACGTGAGTTGTGATACGTTTCTTGTTAGTTTTGAAACTGGTTGACACCCCACTCTACGTGTTCATTAACATCCCGCAAACTACCAGCCTAGGCGCATACTGCGAATCTCCTGGTCAATCTTATGACGGCCAGCTATGCGAATTGGAGCACTCAACGTGTGGTGGCTACGTCGAGGAATGTCATGGTCGGTCCGTGAAATTGTCCACCCTCGTACATTTGCCATATACTCACTGTTGGCTTCTCTAAATGCAGAGGGCCAGGCTTCCGCATCTCGGACTTCGCTTCCAACCTTCTGATCGGGAATGCTCAATTCGAAGCTGCACGTCAAGTCGTGGAATCGTCATCGCCAAAGGTGATCTTCATGAGCCCAGACACTACCATTGAAACTGCAAACACGACAGCCCTGACAGGCGTAAAGGGTTCTGTGAGGAGTGTGCACGTTTACATGAACATGTAGGCCGTCCACTTCGGTTATATTTCTGTAACTTTACCTCGCATCTGGATTTTTAACTTGAACAACCGGGGGGATAACGCCAATATATATATGGAGGACTGACATACTAAATCATTTTCAGGGCAAATTATACATTCATGCTGCCTAACGGGTCCATCACAAGTACTTGCCCTGCCGCATTGGGTCTGTTTTCGCCCCGTACCGCTTATCTGTTCTTGCTAAATTGACCTAATCCTGCAGGGTATGGCTTTGCCGGTGGAACAACGTCAGTCTGTTTCCACTCGGGAGAGGATGCACTGCTCATGGTGTCCTTTGTTGGTCGTTTCGGTTGCCTTACATTTTTACTTGGTCAAATTCCGTTCGAAAAGTGACGGTCCCGGAGCTTTTGATTTCGTTCAAGGTGTCAACTCATCCATGCCTCAGAATCCTTTTTGGCAGGTCGTCAAGGGTATCTTCATCATCTAATCCCTTTCCCCGCGACTCGTACTAAACATCGGTGTCCAGGTGCCGTTACTCCATCCGCTTCACAAGAGCAGATTGATTGTCAATATCCGAAACCCATCTTGCTGAATACTGTATGTTGCGATTCCATGTCGACCGTAATGATAATTTACCCATGCATATAGGGCTATGCCAACACGCCGTATCTATGGTCACCACATGCTGTTGATATTCAAATGCTCCGCGTCGGCAACTTCGTTGTCCTTGTCATGCCTGGGGAGCTAACAACCATGGCCGGCCGGCGAATGCGGTGTGTATGTACATGTTTCCGAGCGATCATGGTGATCTGATCCTTGCTCTGTTCGTTCACCCGAACCAATGTTTGCCTGACCTACCCCCGCTGCGGAACATTAGTGAAGCGCTGCGTGCTCAACTCATCTCGTCCGGCATCCTCGACAACTCGGCCTATGTTGTCATTGCCGGTCCCGCTAACACTTATGGACATTATGTTGCAACACGGGAGGAGTATTCCGTTCAGCGATACGAAGGAGCGTCGACGGTCTTTGGACCCGGTTAGCTGATTTCGCAACGAGGAACTTGAACAACTGACTTGGTCCGGGAAATTTAGCGACGCTCGAAGCCTACATAAATCGGTATAGCGCACTAGTTCCCTATCTTGCCGACAATGTCGCGGGATCGCCGACTTCCGATGCTCCTCCACCTGAGCAGATCTCGGCTGCAATCTCGTTGCAGGTATGTTCCTCATCAACCACCATGAATTTGAATTACTGTTTATTACCCTGATCTTCTCTTCATTTACTGCTCGCTCACACATTGTGCGTAGAAACCAGTCATCGTCGACAGGGCTGGTTCGAACAATTTTGGGGATGTCTTGGTGAATGTGAATGATACAACGTATTTTGCGGGTGATACAGTCACCGTGCAATTCGTAGGGGCAAATCCAAGGGTGAGAGTCCATAAGATTTAAGGCGTAGTCAAACAACGTCTACATGTTTTCCCCTGGCAGAATAATCTCCGCCTTGAAGGTACATTCCTTAGCGTCGACCAGCTTATAAACGGCGCCTGGGCAACAGTCCGCACGGACTCGCATCCATCTACCATCTATCGATGGAATAGAACAAACCATCTGTGGGGCACAAGCACTGTTAATATTAGCTGGTAAGTTACCATCTTTCGCCTTAGCTGTTCCCCTACCTTCCCGGACTGACTTGCCCCACAATATTGACCCAACCGTTACCTTGCCATGCCATAGGACGATCGAGGATGGTACGCCTGGTGAGTCGAGGAGTGTTTCACGCGCTCGGGATCTCATAGACTGTTTTCCATAGCTGGAACATATCGAATCACGTACTACGGCGATGCCAAACCACTGGTGGGAGCGATCCGGTCCTTTATGGGCACGTCCTCTTCGTTCACTGTGGGGTGAAGCATCGAGAAAGTGGATGAACCGAGCGCGGTTGTTGGGGACGTTGGTATCCGCATTGATGGCTATCGAACACGGGTTGTTTTGATGTGCTGAAAACTAATTAAAATTGCTCAAGCTGTTGTGCGAGGATGTAGGCTTCCGACTGGTTATGTATCGAACAGAACTAGTAGTACTCGTTGTTGACTTTGCTGGGTAACAAGAAACACACTAGTATCACCATCCTCAGTCGAGCATACCATACAAGCCAGAAGAGTTCGCTCCCTCCGGGTCGAGACGAAAACCCGCGCGATGGATCCCACAATGACGCATCGAAACGAAAAAGCGTCACAACATGGATTTGGTTAAGCCTGTGCTCCGATCGCTCACACAGGGATGTCTTTAGGACCAGGGAAATTAGCATGAGGATGTTCCGTGGTGACCAAGCCCAGGTATGTGCCACGGTACCGCTGTCGGAACACTCCTGAAATCACATAGGCTGAGAGCTCTGGACAGACCAGAGTTGGAGATCAATGTGTCCGTCACCCCACAGCGCACAACCTTCCGAAGGAGGTGTTACCAGCGTCAACCCGCCTCCCCGATGGTACTCCCAATTGAGAAACGGGATGACGGTGGTGGCGTCCGCGCGGGAGAGGGAATAGAAAGTCCGAAGAGCCCGAGTCTGCGATAGTCGGTCATCCATCGCGAAAACAACAAAAATGAAAGCCATATCCTCGCCCAGCGAGACCTCTAGCGACCAGCCCCGGCCGGACGCCTCGTGGTGGAAGTTGAAGAAAAGGGTCCGATATCCTCCTTGCTGCCCAGACGTTGAAAGAGTCGCGACCTTCGACTTACATGGGGTCCGGTGACCAGACTATCTGACAAATCCAGATAAATCATACTCCCCCCGCAGTTATAAACCCCTCCAAGTTCCGCCCCTCTCTCTTTCCGCCGCAACCATGTCCTCCAGCCCCAGCGAGTATGACCCTGACTCTAACAAACCGTTTCATCGTCCAGGAGAGGACCCAACCCATCTTCCGCCCGAAGGCTTGACTGCCCACGGCCTTACTGATTACTCTCCTAAGACAGCTGCGACCGTCTGCGGTCCTCAGACACGCCCCCCTCTGGATGCGCTCTTCCATACACCTCCTCTCCCTCTTTCCGTATTCTCTCCGCAACGCTTCCCCGGCATCGACGAATCCTCCTCAGAGGCACTCGTCAAGACCCTCTCAGACAACCATGTGCGTTGGCATATCTTCTTCAATTACAAGGGCTTCCACAAGTATGTCATGCATGATGACTGGCCGGTCTCCGTATCTGACATGTCCCGCAGCCATGCCGCCCATCACATTCTTGCAATCTGGGCCCTGGGTGCCCCTGGTCCTGTCATCGAGGCCGCATATGCTACACATTGCGAGTATCAACGCCCTGCATTCGCAGCCCCGGGAGTCATCAATCATAACAATTTCTACAACCACTTGAGCGACGAGCGGTATGTTGGTCGGACAACACCTTGGCGTACCCGCGCACTGATGGGAACCACTACAGCTTTTACGCTAGTTATCTCGACTACTTCACGTCCGAACTTCTTCATAAAAGTTTGAACGAATGCCTCGATGAATATATTTTCGCTGCAGAGGCCAACTTCGGTACTGGGTTCCCTGAAATGTTATCGCGTTTTGTGGAAGGTGTATTCCATCCCTTCATCCACGTCGGATATGGTGCAGAGTTCAGTTCCATTGGCGTCAGCGCCGAGGGTCCGTATTTCAACCATTATCAACATGTGATCCTGACATCGTGTGCCGTAGGCTTGGCGATGACTGCAGTTCACTCGTCCAAGTCGGACTTACTTCCGAGGGTCTGGTTTCCCGACGTGGTTTCTAGTGTCAACATCAGGGGTGGCAATCGTACAGCGCTATCAATCGTTGCCCTTGTTTCGTGTGACCCCCGTTTCTCTCGCATCAAACACACGGACGACGAATCGATGTACTCGAAAACCGTAACAGAATACGGTTCCATCATACACGACTATGTCGACATGTGGAAGTTTGATATCTCGACCACGGCCGGTATAGCTGACGCGATTGAGGAGCTTTCTTGGGCGAACGTCCTCATGTATGGCGTCGGTGGATTCTCTCCAGACAAGCCCTTCAACGCCGATTTCTTCTTGATGCATCTAGTGACGTCATCGCTTTTCCTTCCGTCCCTGATGGAATGTATCGACAAGTTCTCTTCTCGACGCTTGTTGTTGATGGCTTACTTTACTGCCTCGCTCTCATACTATGTTGCGAGAGGACGTCCTCGACTCGATATCCGATCATTCTACAAGAGCACGGAGACCCTTTTGCACACAGTTCCGGGACCGAGCACGGAGCCAGCTCCAAATACGCTTCCCACGCCAACCTCTGATTTGGCCCAAACCCCGAATGCATGGTACCCGTTGATCCAGACGGCCATCGTGCATCCTAACGAGCACCTCTGCAAGGCTCAACGTGCGCTCGCCCACCAATCGTCGTCGTACGGTACGAGGAAGAGGGGCTGGTGTGTGCCGCCAGAAGGCAGGACGATAACTGCTGCACAGGCAGCGAGGGAAGAAGAAGCTGAAGACAAGGTGGGGTTGCAGGAGCTGGATGGAACGATTTTCGTGCGTGTGGCGATGCTTACTCAGAATAGGTTGGGATGGATGCGAGAGGGAGAAAGCGCTGGAGAATGGGACTTTGAGGGGTTCTATTCGAAGCCTGGGGCAAGCGCAGAGCGGGATTAGTCTTGGATGCTAGGTCAGTAGTCTCATGTGAGCGTCTGTAAGTATATGTACTAGTAAGTAGTTATTACTTTGGATCCAAAGAGTCGCGTCTGTGTCACATCACGTGAGGACGCCTTTTCTTATGGTGTCACGCGTCTGTGTCACAGCCCGCTTTACTTTGACCATGGCAGCGCTGCAGCGCAACCAACTGAGCAAATTATGCTCCAGTTCAGAAACGTTCGAAAGAGCCATGTCAATTTTACGCCTCGCCAACGCAAAGACTGGTCCAGGCTCTGGCTTTGTTGTCAAAAGCCCCGTCGCGATCCCCGCTGTATGCGCGTACCTGGCATCCGAGCAGTGCGTGTTTCCGCTTCCTGCCGGCAGCTCTCTCAGTAGAACACCACACAGATTGAACACGGGCGAGGTCTCGCTCCAGTCTGCAATGTCTGCAGCTTGTGTGGCACGAGCCGAATTCACCGACATCCTCACTAAAGTTCGTGCCGCACTCCACACCGAGGAAGGAAACACCGTCACGGATATCACGTATGAGATGCTTGTCGACGCGTACCATGTTCACCCGAGAGAGGATACCATAGCCTGCATGGAAGACGCTGAGGCTGCACTTCCATCTGTCGACATCCTGAAGGACAAGTATGGCGCGAACGTCTTGTCATGTGCCATCTTTTACTGGGTATGCCAATTGATGGAGGTAATGTTTTGAATTTCAAGGTTTGAACGCATAACCACAGCTACGATGTACAGGAACCCTCCGTACAGGAGCGATCTCTCCGTCAATCGTATTCGATATCCCCGAAAATGTTTAAAGCCGTTATGGCTATACTCGACAAACAATGTGACAGTATTGCAGACCAGATCAAGATTTATTTACTTCCGAAACGGAGTTCTGCTGGCGCATCGACGTCGCAACCTAGCGTTGCCAAGCCCACGCCTACTTCCCCAGCAAAGTCACCGACGAAATCCGCCATGAGACCGCAGACGGGGATGAAGAAGGTGTCGACCCCTGCGACAACGCCCTCGAAGAAACGCACCGTGGCCTTCTCACGTCTATCCTCGGATGGTGACCGGGGCTATGACGATGGCTCCTCCTTTCCAGAAACTCCAACCAAGAAACGCCGAGTCGACTCTTTGTCGCCCTCCAAACCAAGAACAAGCAGCAGTCCCACAAAACGTTCTTCGGCAGCTTCCACGGCCGCCTTCCATGCTGCGTTCAAAGGTAGTCCCACCAAACTGCCAGCTGGGCAGGAGAGTGAGTCTCCAGGCGCCGGCCCATCAACTCCCCATCGCCCCCGTCATTCCAAGGTGGCAGAAGTCACGGCTACACCAGTGCGAGCCAACTCACAATCGTCACCGTCCCGTTCACAGGGTCAAACATCGCCCACTCGATCAGTCGTTCGACGTCGCTTCCGGCCAGTCTTCCTTGAGCAACAACAATGGTGTGCTCGGGACCCCAAGGTGGAACGGATGTGGGCGGTGGCGGAGACGCTTCGGGACGAGATGGTGGAGCTGCATGGGCATCCATTTCAAAAGATCTGGCAACGGGGAGGTGCAGTGGTTGGTACAGCATGAGTATTTGGGAATGTCAGCTGCCTCATTGTTGTGTTGGCAAGTTACCTTACGGAGGAACAGTCGATGCGGGCTTGTACACCATTTGCGGCATCTGGTACTTCGAGGTTATACGATACTGAAATAGACTCGAATGTGGGCAGACAATTGAACCACGTCGTTGGGGTGCGACATCACTTGACTCACCGCTGCACGGTCCCTTGTACTCATATGATTTCTTTCCTAATGGAAACAGCAGAGTAATTGCCATTCAGAAAGATATACACCACGATCTTACAAGTGTCTTTCCAAGCTGAAATGGATGAAGCGGATGCACGCCATGGAACGGTAGTGTTGTGAAACTCGACGTCGGAGAGTTTGGACATGAGGTAGGGTTCAAGAGTGTCGGCGCATGGGGGTAAGGAGTCCGTCTGCGCGAACAAGGACGGTGTTGACCGGGACCCCCTCCCTGTGGATCTTTTGTGACCCCCCTTGAGCCATAAGGTGGTTTTTCGACACGAACGCAGTTGGCGCTGTGTCGAAACCAGCAGACAGGGGGGTCAAGTTTATCACTCCGCTTCGCAATCTTTGCTCTGCCCAGTCCCGTCTTAGACGTGCACTTGCCACTACACGCAAGATTCTCTTCGCAGATGAACCGGTCTATCACGTCTTCGGATCTTCCCTCGTCCGAGTCCATGTCGCAAGCGTGACTCACAGCTGTCCATGGCATGAAGGTACTTTGAAACCTGGGGCGGAAAGAGAGTCAAAAGTGAGCGACATCAGACCGAGGAATGAACATACAGGCTCGACAGATGCGCATGGTTCCACGTGGACTCGGAAAAGGTAAGATCATCAAGATGTGATAGGACAGCCTGCTGTGAATCACGCTTCATGCCAATACATGCTTGTCTCTCTCATTAGGGCCACCCGAGCGGCAGTCACTAACACGTCTCTTCGAGCACACCTTGGGTTGGCCCACGACGTGCGTCCCTAACATGTACTGTACACCCCAGTTCTTGAACACGGGCGTGGACACAAGACTCGTTCGCCCCACAACTGTCCTCGGATATGCCTTCGTGGCGCGCGAGGATATGGCGTTTCTGCAAGCGGCATATATATTGCAAGCTTGCGCGTCAAGCTACTAACATGGTGGATCGAATTACATACAATAGTCCGTAGCGTGCGCATGTAGGACGTGAAGAAGAAAAAAGGTTGTCCTAAGAAAACAACCGCTGGTTGCGCTGCCCGCGCGTCGGACGTCTTCGAGAACACGAGCCATGGGGTGACATCACAAGAACACCAACACCTCACGACAAAACGCTCACCACTCCTGGACGACTCGATTCGAAAACCAGGTGACGTACGCAGCCTTGGGTAGGACGACGGGCACTTTGACCTGTCCGAGGTTGTTACTACCCTCGTCGAGTTTCAGTTGGCGAAAGTCGCTGAACGTTCCGGATCGGACGAGCCGGAGGGTCGGTTTGCGGAACAACTCGTGTGTGAGGGCCCAAGCGATGTTTTTATTGGACCCGGTCAGCTCATCGAGTACCTGTTCCGTCGCGAGTGCGAGGTCAGACACTTGGGGCAGAAAGACGTGATTCCGTGAGCAAGACGAGAAACGACGGGATAGGTGGGCCACCATACCTTGCTCGTCAGCGAGCTCGACAAAGAATCCGATCGTGGCAGGGAGGCATCGATCGTCGATCGTCGCGGTCCAATCGACGACTTTCGTGAGAACATTCGGAGCTACAGACGACATGGCAGCCCTCAGCTCTTTTTCGGAGACCATGAAATCTGGAAATCGGATGGTCACGCTATCGAGGGGGGGAATCAGTCAGCAAAATGCACTATGGGGCCGTATGTGTACGCTCACTTGCGGCGCTCGACGAACTGAATGATGGGAACACCATCTGTTGGGTCAAACCCGGAGATCTCGACCACGTCGCCGAGACGATATCGCCAAAGGCCATCTCGCGTTGTCAACACAAGTTCATATCGTTTTCTCAGCTGAACCTCCCACTACGGTACTAGTCAGCAAGGGGCCTCGTCTCACGAGGAGTACCCACTAGCTGTGCGAGGGCACCGATGGAATCATTCTTGCTGATATCCAAAAACTCGATGATGTTCTTACTACTTGGCTTGAACTGGTTCAGCTCGAGTGAATTGTAAGGCGACCCAATCCAGGCCTCCGTGCTTCCGTAACCGCGAGCACGTATGTCTGTGTTGGGACCAAGGAACGACTGAGCCTATACAAGAATAGTGAGGGGAGGAAGACAAGATACCCGAACGGGAAACACACCAAGGAGACAGATGATGCGAAGGAGCCACTTGCGATAGCAGTGACCGAACGCAATTTCGGCCAAACGCGACTACACCACCCTGGTCGAGAAGACGGACGACCGAGACTACGCAGTTCTGCCGCACGTTCGGGGTCCGGAAAGACATTCAACTAGTTAAGGTTCAGAATTCGATACGCCTGTCGATAGCTGATATTGACCTCCAAGTAATGCCGAACTTCCGCTATCCCATCCAAATCTGGGATAGTACCGGTCGCGATACAGTCCACCACCACGTCGAATTCCATATCGAGGTGACGTATCATGTCCACAAATGTACTGAGGAACGCCATGGACATGGTCTCAAGGGACCTGCTACCGACTGCAAATAACGCATGTACGAGAAGAAAAGAGCGCCACTTCTTTATGAATCCAGTAGCATACGGTGCAGCGTGGTCGAGTACTGGCAAGGTGACAAGTTAGCATGACATGGAAATTGTGTAATTTGCGTCATACTGAATGTCGACATCTTTTCTTCGTCTTTTTCAGGGTCCAGATACAAGGACATCCTCCGGGTCACGACTGTTCCACAGGCTAGGTAGATTGTTGTGACGGGACAATGGTCTTCGTCCTCGACATTCATTTGATCACACCCGAGATACCATACATACGCCGTAGTGCGTCTCCGGAGAGGATCCAGGATGGCCAGTGATTCAGCATCTGAGGATCCAATTTTTGACAAGCGGTTGTACTTGGGAAAGGTTTTCGGAAGACCACCGGATGTCGAGCTGGACTCGGCGAGATAATCCGGTAGTCCAGGGGCAAATAAGTTGACCACATGACTTGCTTTACATGGTTTTTCGAAAAACCTTGCAATGAACGGTGCGTATGAGTCGTATGTCGTGAAATGAACCGTTTTTCGGAATGACTCGGAAAGGACGCCATTATCCATTCCACCAACAAGGCCAGTTGTCACCTGACGAAATTCAGCGAGCTCGGATGCGGTCTGAGCGAATTGAGTGTTGCAGTTGGCCCTGACTATCCTGGATCGAAGCTCGTCGGTTCGCCACCTCAGCCGCTCAGTGAGTGAGGGCGGATTAGTGAGAAGGAGGTTTGAGAGATGCATGAGTGTTAAGACGTGTCAGTATGACAAGACCTGCCTGCACCTTAACTAGCTGGTGGTACCGAAATACTGTCCCGAAGTTCGGCAATTATAAACGACAAAGCCCAGCTGGATGGTCTGGAACCAAACAAGAGACTCGCCGCCAATCGGCTTGGCGGTCTTCCTACTCTCCTCGCTTCGTTTGACCGAGCAAATAAGTTGACCATGACATGCAGGTCAAGATTGACATGGGTCCGCGCGCTGACTCGACAAATAGACAAAGTCGAACGTCGCACCTGGACCTTCCTCTTCAAACAAGGTCATTGTCCGGGCTTGGAGCTGAGATATCTATCTCTGGGTGCAGTCACTTTTCTAAGAACTGCGGTCGTGCGCATGGAGCTGTCTAACATTTATGTAAGTTTGACTTCATCCTTTGTAAGTAGGATGATGACACTACCAGTAAACCCGGGCCGGGAACGCGCTGTACCGACATGGTTGATGCCATTCTCGAATCTCTGCCATACTATCAAATGGAGATAGGCTCGAAGGCATTGACTCACCGTTCAAGCTGTAGTAGCATCGTTGTTGTCAAGTCAGATCCAGTGGCCCTGTAGTAGTAGTAAACGTCACGTCAACGTGACTTGATTACAGCATGTCGGAAAACTTGCAGTCAACTCCCTCCTAATACATGCCCGTCGGGAAAGGGTAAAAGCTATGGGTTATGGGGGAGTATGGGATGCTTCAAGAGATGACTATGGACAGGAAAAGGTGTTCAACAAAGTGTGTGTACTCTAGTCTGACAATGTTTTCAAGTTATTCATGAACGGAATAGTCGGTGATCTTGCTCTCTCTCATGCCTTGCATTTCAAGTGCTCGTGTCTTTTGCCCAAATGACCCTATGATGGCTTTCACCTGACGTGCAAATGGGTTGTCCCAAGTCCCCACATAGTTCAGTATTGCCAAGAGAGCTTCTTTTCGTGTCATCACTTGCTCGACCACGATTATGAGTGCATGCAGCTACTAACTTGTGGTGATTTATACGGCACTGGCTATAAATGATTTTACTTCCTTCAGTGATCTGCTCCGAGGGACTCACCATCATGCATCACCTTTAACCCTTTTTTTCTACAGAAAACATACGTCACACATTGTCAGTACCACCCACGCGTGTCAAACATGGAATGGCATTCATACGTGTGTAGTAGTACTGTACATTGCACGATCATGATGACGGACAGATATTTATGATAGATAAAAAAAAATATTCTTTGCAAATCGCGTTTTCACCCCCCCCTCTTCTCCGCCCACGGGAACCCCAAACGCCAAGCGCCTCACGCGTTCACTCAATCCCGCACATCGCACCCAACATCTCGCCCACCTCAGTCATCGTCGGCCGCAACGGCGCAATGACATTCCAACACTGGTCCAACACACCCCAAAACGCCTCCTCCTGTAGCGCCGTCAAGTGCATCCCAGGTATGAGCGGCGCCCCACGACACGGTCGGACGCCGCGCAAAATGTCGATCGTCACCGCACGGTCGTTGCGGCGGTTCGGGTACGGCAGCTCGTTCGTGGCGACCTAGAATGAAATGAATAGGGCAGTGCCGATGCGCGGACGTCGGGGACATATATGATTATATATACGTACACGCGCGCACGATACACGCACCTCGAGACAAACACAGGCAAACGAGAACACGTCGCTCTCGCGCGTGACGGGACACGGAACGCCGTCGTCTTCGACGAGGGACAGAATCAATTCGGGTGCCATCCAGCGCGTCGACCCGGCAAGTAACGATGTGCCCAGTTGCGCAGCGTCCCCAGTGAGCGAGAGCTCCTCGACGACCGTCGACAGCCCAAAATCGGAAATCAGCGCGTCTCCATCGTCGCTGATGAGGATGTTGGTCTGGGGAGGCGTCAGATCACCCCATACGAGGGACTGGGTGAGTTGGGGCGAGGGGAGGGGGACATACTCCTTTGAGGTCCCCATGAACCACGACGGGCTTCATGTTGTGGAGGTAGCTCACGCCAGATGCGATTTGCCTCAGCTACATGATTGGTTGTTCATGAATGCTTTTCGCCTCTTCTCCTTCTCCTTTGCAGCCTCACTCACCAGCTTTAATCGGTCCACGTGGACGTCTCCCCGTTGAATGTACTGCGTGACCGTGCCATTATTGCACCACGGAGATACCATCGCAATAGAGTGGACCGACTGAATGACACCGTACAGAGGGCAAATGTTGGCATGCTGTAGGCGATGCCAGGCAGCAATTTCTGCTTTCAAAAGCTAACCCCATCCATCAACAACACAAGACGAAAAGACACATGAGCCGACGACACCCACCTTCAAGAGCTTCTCGCGCACGTCGTCCCCCATGCTCTGATACTGACGAAGAAACTTGAGCGCAACCTGCCCGCACACGTGCACCCGCCTTTAGCGCACATTCCCCTCCCAATCGCCAAACAAAGGGAATGTCCAAACGCCAAATAACGCACCGTTCTAGACTGCCCCACCGCATTCGTCCACGTCCCCTTCCACACATCCGAGAAACCCCCATGACAGACTGGATCCCGCCCCACCTTGCATACCTCGTCCGTCAGATCGACCAGGAGCACGTTCCCCTTGACAAGCAATGTCTTGGTGACCTGTTGGAGCGTCGCCTTGTGTCGCGCGCGTTGTTTCAGCCGCGAGTAATCGACATGTTCGGGAATCCATCGGCATTCGTCGTAGTTGGCAAGGGCTTGGACGAGCGAGGTGAGCGAGGAAAAGTAGAGGTGAGTAGGGTTGCGTTGAAGGAGGGAGGCATTGCGGAGGTGGACGTCGGAGCGGGATTCGATGCCAACGTCGACCCAGACGACGCCGTCATGCTCCGGACCACGGACATGGGAGGTGGTGTCGATTCGGCCGTTTTTCACAGGAGGCTCCACATCATGATTCTGATCTGGATCCTGATCCTGACCGCCGAGGATGTACAGTGCCAGGGTTGGCATAATCGGAAACAACAAATGTGCCGACGTCCTATATATATACACATTTTTAAAAGAACATCCATCAGGTGTGCTCAGTGGGACGAAAAACGAATCACACCCACGGATCACCCCCAAAGTCCTCGTCCAGCGAGGCAAAACACGTATCGGGGAGCACAAACTGCTGTTCCTCCGACGCCACCCCGAAACAAACCTCCGCCTCCAAAAACCGCCAACAATCGAACCCTTCGAACCGATGCCTCGTCTGCGTCGTCGCACGACGACGGCCATCCCCTTGCAGAAACGCGTGGAAACTTCCCAGGACGGCGCGTCGCCGAACCCGATGCCATGCGTGCCGCGCCCGAACGATCGCCTCCCCGACGACAACACGGCGGGTCAAGCGGCCGACGGTCTCCCTGTACGCCTCGCTATTGCGATACCGGAGGAACACGAAATACCGCAGCACCATCTCCCGCTCGCGTTTCGACATGGGTACCTCGAACCGCCGCGTCCCATGCCTCGCAGTGCACCGTTCCCGTTCCCGTTCCCGTTCCGACTCGGCATTGGAATCTGGGTCCGCGCGCGCACGGATCCGGAGAACGAGCTGGGTGAGGATACGCTCGACGTCGTGCTCGAGACGCGTCAGGGCTTCCTCGGCGGTGCGTAGAGCGGCGTCACACCCCTCGTCGAGCACATCGGTGATCAAGTCATGAAAGACGGTGCGGGCTTGTTCCGGGATCCGTCGCGTCTCGGAGAGGACGTTGTTGAAGAGATCATAAATGTGCACCCGATGGTCGTCCAGGGTGCGTTTCCGAGGGTCGCTGAAGAGAGAAAATGTCGGGAATTACCAAGACAAGACCAAAAAAAAACAGGGGAACGAGCGTGAGACGTGACGTACGCGTCCGAGAGCCAAAAGCGCCAAAGGAATTGGGGGATGTAAGGTTCGACTTCGGAGGAGGTGTCGACCATGGTCTTTTCACGAATCGTCTGATCCCCCCAGCAGACACTGCCAAAGTGCTGTCTAGGTTATACTATATCGTACAGCAAGTCGGCCAGTCACGCTCACCGGTACTTGGTGTGTGTGCGTCCTACGACCAGTGAGCACACCGTGCTCGGCCGTCAGTCGAGGTAGTTGTGAAAAAAAATCGCAAGTAAAACTGCCCCAGGACTGGTCAGTAGCAGGTCCCAGTGGGGCCCAGGATAACTGGGAGTGGATGGGAACACCATGAGGCTATAGGCGTACATATAAATCAAGTGCCTCGTGTTGAGCAACGAACGTCGAAAGATGACATACATAGCCCTCGATTTTAGGTTGTGGTCTGCAGTGGAGTACCGTTCTAAGCGATGCCAGATGATATCATTCCCACATCCTTCGGTGGTACAACAGCGTGTTTAAATATCATAGACGATGTGCTCATGTACCAAGGTAAAAGACATAGTGTAATGTCACGTCTGGAATGTTGATGTTAATTTAGGTGGTGCAGGCCATAGGCAGTGTAGTACAGGGCAGGCGTGTGCTCCAACAGCGCTATCAACTATAACTTATGGGACAAGGGATATGGTGACTATCTACACGTGCCAGGCTTCAGAAACAAAAGGGAGTGTGTGCTGGAAATAGGGGAGGAGGAATAATAACTCCTGAAGATGTCCACAAAACGCAGGTGGGCAAGACAAGACAGAGAGAGTAGACCACCTCACACTTGATAACCCGGTGGAGGAGAAAACGCCCTCGTGGGCTGATTGCCCGAGTTACTCTCGAAACTATGTTGAGGAGCGCTGAAAGCGTATTCCGCAGTGGACGAACGCGCCGGTGGCTGTCCACTGGGAGGGATGACGGTTTCCGAGCTTGCGTTATCAAAGGGATTCCGCAGTGGCTCCACAGGTGGGTGGGGTTCGGGGATGGCGTGCAATGGGTATGCCTGTGCATCCGCGGCGTTCGTCTGTAGTTCCCACACCGCGGTATCTGTGCTTTCCTGGCGCAATCGGCCGGCGCCTGCAGCGCTCCCGGTACGAGAAGGGACAAGACCCGGATCAAACGAGGCGTTGGCTCGGCGAGGTTGTGGAGCGAAAACGCGGGGATCTGTTGCGTAGCCCACCGCATGACCATCTCTATCCCATTGCTGGTAGGGCGAGTCATAGGGCGTATCCGTGAGGGGGGTAGTAAGGTTCACGTCCGACACATTGGGGTTGAATATAGAATCATCGGTTGATCCGGTCATACCACCATTTTGGTACAGGACATCTCCGTCCAACTTGGCTTGACTATGGTGGGAGATGAAAGAACGGCCCATCCAAGGAATGCAGTGACTAACCGAGCTTTTCGGCGGGCGTAGACGACCCCGGGCTTGACCCTGTTTACTTCTCTTTGAATGTACCACATCGCAGCCACTGTCACGATCAAGGTGATGCCACCGACGACGTAACTGAGAATTTTGTTCTGAGTTGTGGCAGAACCTGGATCCGGATCAGCATGACGTTCCGAAATGAAGAGGTAACCCACCAGTGGCGGAACTCTCCAGCAAGGTACCGATGTAAACGGTGATGAATTGTTTAGGCATGGACAAGATTGCGGCGAGGATGAAGACGAATATGTTCATTCCACAAACGGCAAAGATGGCGGTGGTGACTTGACAGGGGTCAATGCAGGGGTCTCCTGTTGGGCGCCTAAGACTCACAGTGTGCTGGTACTGCACTGTATCGCGCGATCAAAGCGATCTTGAAGCCACCCTCTCGTACAACCTTGGCCAGACAGGCATATTGGATGCTCTTCTTTTCCTCTCTTTCGGCACGTGACTGGAAGAGATATCTGAATGCGCTGTGGACGGATAAGAGAGGGGAAGGGGGAAAGAGTGGGTACGCACTAAAAGTTTCCAATCTCACCAAGCAACGTCCCAGCGGCGGTGATTCCAAAGCCAGCCCAAACACCCCAGACCAAACCACAGACGATGGCCAAGATTTCGTGACCAAAAAGCTATGAGACAGGGTGAGCGGGAGACAGCGATGGGGGGGATGTGGAGACGGACTGGGGGGAATGAGATGACGAAGAAGATGGCGATTGGTATGAGCCACCCAAAGGACAGACTGTTGCGCGCATGAGACGGTCAGGCGACGCCAGTCTAGGACGATTTGCGTACCCATGCATCCAATTGGCAGCAGGCTGTATGGCGTGCACGATTTGGTCGTGATAGAAGACAAAGAGGGCGCCGATGACGATAACGACGATGCCGACGGCGTAATAGACTGCAGAGGGTGAGCGGGCGGGAGCAAGGACGGCAAGGGAGGGACGGACTGAGATACTTCTTGGTCAACAACTTGTCCCTCTGAAACATGGCGCGGTAGTTGAGCATGGTCTTTTGTTTGAGGGCTTCCATCTCGCTGGGTGTTGGACTGGGCGTCCTGGTGGTTGCACGGGCATCGCTGGCGGCGGGGGCGGGACTTGAGTAACCTGGATAGGCGCTCATGATGAAAAGAGAGGACGGAAGGGCCAGCTTCGGCGTCGTCGTGAAAAGGTGCAACACAAAACGTGAGACAGTGAGAATGCCAAGCCTCTACTGCAGTGCCTCGTCCCCATGCCGCAGCTGTCCCAGCACACCCTCAATCGCATCGCCCAAAACTTGGCCGACATCGGCGCCATCGCCTTTGACGACTACCTCGACGGGAGGTGCACAGCACCGCCGCAACCTGCACCGTCCTCGGACAGCGAGCCCGCCGCCGTCAATGCGGTCACGCAACTCCATCAAGCATGTCAACGCGCCTTTCGAAACACCGACGCCCTCAAGTTCGAGTTTATTGAACAGACCGGCTCGAGACGTGAGCCCCTCCCCGTGCGTTTACAACGTCCCCTAACCCCCTGATCGCAGACAAGCAATGCATATTGACCATCACCAAACCCGACGGCGTACAGCGTTCGTATACGACCCAGCCCGTCTTTGTGAAAAAGAGCGAGGCAAAATCAGAGGCGGCGAAAATCGCCATTGACATGGGCGCACTTGGTTTCCTCACGGGTGGGGACGGGACGGAACCCATCACGTCTGCGGAGACGTCTGGCACAGGCAATGCTGCTGCTTCCGACGCCATGTCAGTGCATTCCGAGACTGCACCAGAAACGTTCATCGACGACATCGAGCAATGCTGTCTCGAGTGGCGTGCGGGCCGCGTTGCCCCGCACTGGGTCCCGTTCTTTGACGCCAAGTCGGCGCATAGTCAGTCCCGATCCGCTGCTCGCCAGGTGGCGCACTGACACAAGATAGAACAGGGTTGTGCACTTCGCATCCAACTTTCGCCGCACGTCGTTCGTGTCTACCTTTCCGATCCCACATTTGACACCTACGTGGATGCAAAAGGGGCTTGTGCCAAGGTGGCGGTCCTCGAAGGTGTCCTCGACTTCATCAGACACGGAAATGGTCAAATACGTCCCTCGTCTCCTAGTCCCTCATCCGTGTCTGCCTCCTCGCTACCCCCTCTGGCGACACCTTGGACACTACAAGGTTTCTACGACTCCCTTCCACGACCGTTTCCAGAGTCTTTTGGCACCAACGATGCCTCCGAGATCAACGCCCCGGGATGGCTGAACACTATGGTCCAAAATGCCAGAGGAGGAAAGCTCGTCTTGTCGTTCTTCTTCACGTCCGATGGCCCACCCGGTTGTCAGTATCCTGGCCCAGTTTTCCACTTCCTCACTCAGTTCTCTCACAGTGCACGGTTGTCTCATCAAGCTTGATCGTCCTGGAGAGTACAAAGCGTCCCTCGTCGACGCCAGGTTCCCCAAGCGATCCGACGCCAAGGCGGCGGTTTGCCTGCAAGCCATGTCTGGGGGCATCGGCAACTACATCCGGTCCATCGCATCCGCCGTCGACACCAAAGTCACATCCGCGATGCGTTCCTTTTCGAGCAGCCTAGTGTACCCTGCCTTGACGTCGGAGCTCAGCAAGATCGACACCGACCTTCATCCACGGTTCGAGTACGACAAGGAGAGAGATGGTTGGCATCCTTCGTTCCCTCGCCTTTTTACAAACATTTTCTGACTATCGACGGACAGCGTTCGGGGCTACCTTGATCGTCAGACTGTCGACCTCGCCCACGCCAGAGCAAGTCCAACGATATACCGTCTCGCGCGACTACCGCAACAAGGCAGACGCTAAAGTGGCTGTCATCTGTCACGCCGCTGAACAGGGCGTCGTCGAATTCGTTCGTTTTCGGGGAGGAACCGTGCCGGATGGCTATACGAGTCCTTACGTCTTGCGCATCTACAACCCGGACGCGTCCCGAAAACGAAAGGAACCTGGGTCTGCGGAAGACGCAGAGCAGGGCAGACCAGCAAAGAAGAGGAAGCCAAGGGGTAAACGGGGTAAACGGGGGGCAGCGATCCCGTCTCACGACGAAGGCGGTCGCTTCAGTCCGGTGGGGCAGTATCTGTCCGTCCACCCGAGCAGCGACCAGATTCACGGCATTTCCGTGCCCGGCGACATGGGTCCGTTACAGAGCGTTCCCGCGGAGGGCTCGTGCGACGCATCTCAGCCAGGTGTTGGGAGTGGGGGTGGATCCGGTGCAGCTCATGCGGTGGTGTATGGCCACGGGGCATCGCATAGTGCACAGATGTATGCGTCATCGTATCGTGCTGTGCTGGACCCGCGACTCGGGGGCGGTGTTGGGTATGGTGTCTACGCGCTGCCAGACAGATACGGTGGTGGATCGCATTCACCGTGCGCTGTCGATGTTCCACTCCCTGAGAGCGGGTCCTCTCGTGCATGGCCGGGAACATGCTCGCGCACGCTGCCTCGGCCGGCCGCGCACTCGGAATTAGAACCTGGGGAAGTGGTGTCTTCGGCGGAATCCGAGTTTTCTGAGAGTTCTAGCCGGAACGAGGAGGATGGCAGAGTGCTGGTGAAGGCGCGAGGTATGCGCAAGCGCATCGACCGCGTTTTTTTTTTTGGTTGACTCATTGCCAACGACCTACGTAGATACGGATGCGAACGGGAACAAGACGGAGAGGGAACGCATCGACGTGGACAGCATCGCACAGAGGAGCAATGACAAGGGCAAGGGCAAGGCAACGTGTTCTACGGACATGTTTTCGACGGACGCTCGAGACGGCCTCGGGGCGATGCCCCTGACGGGCACCGTGTCCCACGTGAAGAAACTGATAGGTGCGCGTTGTCGCCGCAACGACTGTCTGTCGAGCCTGCTGATGTTTTTGGCCAGACTACTGCGCCACGCACGGCTGCGGTATGCCCTCGTTTCACGAGACGCAGCGCCGGGGTCGGTTTCAGGTATGGATCGTGATCGGCCGAGAACGGTTTGATCTGCCGACGACGTATGGGACTGCGGAGGAGGGGCGACAGCGGGTGGCGAAGCAGGTGTTGGCACGTCTGTCCAAGGGGTCGTCGTCGAGGGTGAGCTAAACGGTCGAGGTGAACATGCAGAGAGTGTGTCTTGGATGTCGATGAGATGATGCAGTGCAGAAGCGGGCCTGCCAAGTGCCATGCTATCAGGTTTTCCTTGCTCTCAGTCTATGGATGCATTGTACACACGCGCACGAGCAAGGTAGACAGCAAGAATAAATTATGCAATAAGATAGCGATTGACTATGATACAGAGAGGATATCGATTACGTTGTCGTTGGATAATATAAGAGTCAAGCGGTACAGAGGCGTAATTGTCCACACAAACGAACCAATGGTTTAATGTCCCTCGTACGACCGCGATCGTATTCTTCGTCGCTTTTCATCTCGTCGTCGTCGTCGTCGTCATCGTCGTCATCGTCAAAGGGTGGACTAGGAGAGGTGTGGTCTGTGGGACAGTGGGTGGGTAGGTACCAGCTGCGGTACCAGCGGCCCAAGAAGACCTTGATGTCGGTGGAGAGACCGAGGTACTCGACGTTGCGGACGAGACCGTCCCAGAGGATGTCACCTCGGTCGAGTGCGTTTTCGATGTGGTCCGTGTTGTCAAAGTACATCCAGTGGAAGAGAGACTGGACGGAGGATGGGTCTGGGACAGGGAGGAGGACGACTGGATGGGAGGGGGGAGAGGGGAGTAGGCGGGGTAATCGGCTTCGGGGGACATGAACGGGGACGGAGGGGTGAAGCCGAGACGCGGAGAGTGTTTGGATGAGGTCGAAGAGGGAGGCCCCGCCAAAGAAACGTCTGAGGAAGAGGGACTTTGCAGACAAGTACTCTCTGTGCAGCTGGGGTGGGTCAGTGAGGGTGGCGGGATGCGGGTATCGGGCACGTACTCGAAGTGTGATGGGTGACGACTTGGGAGTGTCGGGGGAGGAGCGACGAGGGAAGGGGATGACTGGCGATGGGGGTGAGCAGGGATGTGGTGGGCGAGGAGAGAGCGGGGCTACCTATCGTGCAGTCTGCCGTCTCTGGCTTGTTCCAGTAGTGTGCGGCGAGGTGGGTCATGATGCACGCGAGAGACGGCCACGCGCGAGCTGCCACTTTATATGCGGGACAAAAACAACATCGACGTCGGGTTTCGGTGGCAGTAGCGGCTCGGATCGGCATCGGCTCGGTGGCAGTAGCACACACAAGGAGCCTATTGCCACCGAGTGACGACCCCTCCTCCTAACTGACCCCCAAAATGGATTCGGCTCGGTGGCATTAGCACTCGGGGCCGTGAACAAGGCCACCCCCCGCGGTGGATTTAGACTGCGGCACAAAGAATTCACCGTCCAGTGCAAACAATACCGCGGAGGGATCGCCATCGGCAGAGAACATGGGGACCACCGAGGACTGCGTGGCAGCACGTGGCAATGTGGGTCCCAAAGGTTGTCGCGGGGCCCGGCGAGCCGTCCATGGGCACGAACGGTCGTCATGTGGTCTCCTCACAAAAGACTGTCCCGTTCCCCATGCCTTCGTCTATCGACACCATGAACACGAACCCCCCCCTCAAAGCGACCTACGACGACCAAGGCTACGTCCTCGTCCCCGATCTCATCCCACCTCACCTCTTCCCCGCCCTCTGCGCCGCCTGTGACCGCGTCATCGCCAAGACCCGCACAGGTGCCTGGCCCCACCGTCGCACGGTCGGAAAACAGTTTCCCCCCTTTGACGACGCTCACCCCGACTCTTGGGGAGTACAACACGTGATGCACCCCGCACTAGGGGAGCCCGTGTTCGCGCGGTGGTACACCTCCGAGCGCGTCAGGGGTATCGCAAAGGCATTGTTGGGGTGCGAGACGGAATCGCTCCAGATGGGTACGAGTTTCTTTTTGCAATTGCTACAAGGTGCCCCGATCTCGCGGCGTTGGTGTTGCAGAATTGTTCAACTTGTTGATCAACCCGCTCAATCACGATTTTGCGCTTCGATGGCATCGAGACGACGTGCGAGAGAACGCGACCCCAGAGGAAGAGCTCAAGGCACTCGCGTCGTGGTCGCATGGGGTACGTACCCCACACCATTGCCCCCACCCTTCGTGACCGCTCACGTCCGCCTTGCGCAGGTACAATGGAACACGTGAGTCCATACCTTCCTGCGCACACGACATGCCCATTTCACCCCTCCAGAGCACTGTATGAAGACACGTGTCTCTACATCGTCCCGAAATCACACAGCATACCCAGGACGGACGCACAACGCGCGCTCTCGACAACCCTCGAGCCGCCCGAAAACCCGCTCGACATGCCTGGCGCGATCCAACTCACTCTCCAACGCAAGTCCCCTTTTCCTTGCCTCTCTTTCCGTCTTCAAATGTGTTCATGGACATCTTCCTGTGACACACAGCTGGCGAAACCGTGTTCTACAACTCCAACATTCTCCACTGTGCAACGTACGATGCGAAGCAGCGTAGGGCGACGCTCCACGCGACCATGGGGGATACCCGCGGCGGGTCGACGCGTGCACGGAACGTGCTCCAGCATGGGTTGCTGTGGATGAAGGAAGCGTGGTTCCGTGACACACTCGATGAGTCAGGTCAGAGGATGCTCGACGCCCTGATCGAGATGCAGAACAGCGTCCAAGGCGATGTGGGATACTCTCTCAGCGGTTAAGTCAGGAAACGAAGCGACGCCGACCCACGTCATGTAGTAGATACTCTTTCAACTGCAATTCTAGCTTGTTCGAAACTCAAATGGGAAGCTCTCTCGTATTGCCCTGGTAGATGAGGTATAGCAAAGCAACACCACTCTGAACCTCGTCGCATCCTCGATCACGAGAATGGCAACAGGTCCAAGTCTGTCTAACCCAACCTTCTCTCCCAGCATCTCCAATGCTCTCCACACCACCCAGAAGGCGTCACCGACTCACAGGGGGAAACACGAAACCCTGGTTTCCAATCGGACTCCACCCTTCTGTCCGCTCATCCGCGCGAATCAGACTCACAATACTCGCAGTATGCCGATGCATCCGCCCCGGCCCGCCTCCCAACTTTTTCGCCACCTGCACCCCATACTGTTGTTGTTGCTGTTGCTGCCGGACGGGCTCCTCGCCCTGACCCTGCTGCACGCCACCCGGGTGATTCGGATTCGGCGAGCGATACAAGATGGGGTGGTCCTGCTCGCATTCGTCCGACAGATCCCCCGACTCGGCCGTGTCGCTCGCAAACTCGTCCGCACCGAGGACGGGGCGCCGTGCCTCGAGATCATACTGTTCGTACTTGGACCGCCCGCCGTGTCCACCAGGCGCACGGAGCTCGTCGGGCATGAAGAGGTAGAAGAAGGCGGTGGCGAGACAGGCACCGCCGACGACGTCGATGAGGTAGTGGTGTGTGAGGTACATGGTGCTCCAGTAGAGGACGCCGACGTACGTCCACACGTACCGCGCGGTGCCGTCCCAAAAGTGGGTGATAAAGAGCGCGCCGAGGGTGGCCCAGCCGGCGTGGAGGCTGGGGAAGGCGCCAAAGACGAGGGGGGAGTTGGAGAAGCCGGTTTGGTAGACGTCGCCGCCAAAGAGGGCGTCGATGCGGGCGAGGCCACCGGGAGAGCCGGGGACGTCGTAGGTGGCGGGGGTGAGGCCGTAGATGACTTCGTACCAGGGGGCTGCGCAGGGGATGAGGATCTGTATGAGGACTGCGGTGAGGTTCATGTAGCCAAAGGTCTTGGCCCAGGTCTTGAGGGCGAGAGAGGGGCGGAAGAGCCAGAGGAAGAGGGAGAGGGCGAGTGGATAGGTGTAGTGGATGACGCCATAGGGGAGCCAAGCGATGATGTCGAGGATGGGGTGGGTGGAACGGGTGAGGATGTCGGAAATGTTGGCACCGTAAAGGACGGACTCGAGGGTGGGGAGAAGGACGACGTGGACGGCGGGGCGTAGATCGGATGGTATGAAACGGTTCGTGTAGAATGCGAGGAGCCAGGCAAAGACGGGGGTTGCCGGGAAGAAGAACTGGGAGGTAAAGGGGATGAGGAGGGCGATGGTGTAGAGGAGGGGAATGAAGAGCTTGGAGGGGAAGGAGGGCACCTCCATGATGATGAGCCAGAATACGGCGAGGAGGATATGGAGGATGTAGATGGCATCTGACTTTGCGAACGCGTGTGCTTGGAGACGTGAGAGCGTATCTGCAGGCGAAAGGGACTTGTCGAGACGACCGACTGCGGCGGATAACGCAGAAAAGAGCGTCCTCAGCGGGGCAGCCACGCTCGTACGGAACGAGATTGTGTTGTACATTCGAGTCTTGTGAATGCAAAGGTCCGGTGCAACACTGGGTCGGACAACACTCGACGTACCGAGTCGTGAAACGTGCAACGTGGGAATCGCATCGGAATGATCATCACGGCAGCTCAACACGACGTCCATCGCACTTTACTGTCCTTTGACCACGTCCAGACTCGCCGCTTGCATTGGCGGTATTGGTGTTAATGCCAGTATGTACACGCACAGGAGGCACACCAAGTGTTCCCAATTTGGGCCCACAGCGCCGTCCATCAAGTTCCCGCCAGAAATAGGCCCCGTTGCGTCTCTCACCACCACCGCAGTCAAAGAATGTCCATCCTGAAGCGATTCAGCCTTCTGGGCGACTTTTTCTTCGCACTCCGGCTCGCCTTTTGGCCTACTTGTTGGCGCATATTGGCCTCCCCTTCTTTGCTCTTCCACCCGACAGCAGTCTCACGCATAGTCATGTCCCATGTCTGGACTACCTTTGGTCCTGGCATCGATGAGAGCAACGCCCAATTAAAGACGTCCCTCATCACCCAGAACGCGTACGGTGTTGTTCTCGACATTGGCGCAGGTAAGCCTTCCCTCCCTCCCTCACCCCTCCACGTGTTCATCCCACTACCAAGGCCACGGCCACACAGCCAAATACCTAGACACCACCCGCGTCACTAAATACGTCGCACTCGAACCCAACGTCCTCATGCACGACGAAATCAAGCGTGCCGCGGACGCAGCCGGGTTTAGCGAGTCATCTGGCTCGTTTGTCCTCCTCGCTTGTGGCGCCGAGGACACCACCACCATTCTCACCTCTCTGGGCAGCTATCAACCCGTCGACACGATCGTGTCTGTGCTGACGCTCTGTTCGTTGCCAGAGCCCCAGGAGACCATCAAATCGCTGGCTACGGAGGTGCTCAAGCCTGGTGGGCAGGTGCTCTTCTTTGAACACGTTCGCAACCCGCAGCCCCATATTGCTTGGTGGCAGACATTTTGGTCGCCACTTTGGGCATTGACGTTTGATGGGTGCAAGCTGGACCGTCCCAGCCACTTGTGGATCCAGCAAGTCGGTGGATGGGCGAGCGAAGAAGTGACAAGTGTGGACGATGAAGGCGAACATCTATTCTGGCATCATGTGGGGAAATTTGTCAAGGCTATCTGACACAATTGTGTTCGTGTGTGCATGTTGATCCGTTTATGCTTTTCAGTACTGCATACCCGCTACACTGAAATACCTCAATGCTCATCTGTTATCTCGTAGTGTCTCGATATCCAATATTAGTGCTCGTCAAACGACTAAGGAAACTGTTGACTTTGTTCTTGGACTGCTATCCATTGATCAGGACTGTATCGCCACCGTATCCAAATCGACCAGGATCCACTCCTGAGCGTGTTATTCAACAGCCAGGTGACCACCCCCTTTTCCTTTTAACATTTATATTCGGGCTTGTGTCTCACTTACCTACCCATTTCTTTCACCATGGCTAACTCCACCAGGTGCGTTCGTGATCCTCATTGCCATGAATAGGGGCTTCATGTCCCGTCAGTAGACCCCAGCAGTTTGAAACGCTGCAGCTCCACGCTGGTCAAGCACCCGACCCCGCCACAAACGCTCGGGCAGTTCCCATTTATGCCTCGACCAGTTTCCTGTTCAACGATTCGGCGGTAAGTTGGACCAACGTCCACGGTGAGGCACTGACACCAACAACACTTTCCATTTCCACAGCACGCGGCGGATATTTTCGGTTTGAGGTGCGTTGATCAAGGGGACCGATCTTACCCCATAAACCCACCGCATCCTGACCGGGGACTCGTTCGACAGAACGTTTGCGCACGCCTATTCTCGCATTAGCAATCCCACCGTCGTACGTCTGCCCACATGTTCCCATTTAGGCGGGGTTCTGTGACGCACCTCTCTTTTTCTTTTTCTTTTGCAGGACGTATTCGAGAATCGCATGGCGGCACTCGAGGGCGGTGTAGCGGCCGTCGCGACGGCCTCTGGCCAAGCTGCTCAATTTTTGGCGATATCCACGCTTGCCAGCGCGGGCGATAACATCGTCTCTACGTGAGCAGTTTTGTCCCCTCATTTAGATGCTGGAGAGCTCTCAACGCAACCGATAGGTCTTATCTGTATGGAGGGGTACGTCGACATCCTCTCATATGACGCGAATTGCCCTGATTCGTGTTCTTTGAAGACGTATAACCAATTTAAAGGTCTATGAGATCCAATTGAGTTCTCCAAGCGAGCTTCTGAAACGCTTTTCCCGACAGTCACCTTCAAAAAATACAACATCGGCGTCAAGTTCGTCAACGGAGACAACCCTGCAGACTTTGCGACAGCCATCGATGACAAGACGAAAGCGATCTTTGTCGAAAGTATTGGTAACCCAAAGTATAACGTTGCCCCGATACCGGAGCTCGCCAGGGTGGGTTGCCTACGAATCTCGAAAGATGAATACCAATGACATTTGGAGATGTTGATATTGTGTATCAGGTCGCCCATGAGAATGGTATCCCGTTGATCGTCGATAATACATTCGGGATGGGAGGATATCTCATCCGACCCATTTCCATGGGCGCAGACATCGTCTGTCCGTATATTCATTACTATTGGTGATCAGTCCCTGACGACCGCTGTAGTGCACAGCGCCACCAAATGGATCGGAGGTCACGGAACTACGATAGCTGGGGTCGTGATTGACTCTGGTAGGATGATCGCGGCTCACTCTGGGTCACCAACTTATATCGATGACAGGCAAGTTTGACTGGACCCGCAGTGGCAAATTTCCTTCGTTCACGTCCCCGTCGGAGGGGTATCACGGGCTTCAGTTCAGTCAGACCTTTGGACCCGTGGCTTTTTCAGTGAAACTTCGGGTGGAGTTCATGCGCGACATCGGGCCGGCATTGAATCCCTTTGGTGCCTTCCTTCTCATCCAGGGTCTCGAGACCCTGAGCCTGCGCGCTCAAAGACATTGCGATAATGCGCTTGCCCTGGCAAGGTAACGTCTCCTTTCTTCATCGTGTCCTCATCGGGATTCAACGTCGTCGAAACCCGTCATCGCAGATGGCTCCAGAAACACCCCAAGGTCGTATGGGTGTCGTATCCCGGACTGGCCGACCACGAGTACCACGAACAAGCCAAGAGGTTGTTGCGCCACAACATGTTCGGGGGCGTGTTGAGCTTTGGTGTCAAGGGCGACCTCGACGTCGCGCGCAAAGTCGTCGACAGCCTCGAATTGGCGAGTAACCTCGCGAACGTGGGGGACGCCAAGACGCTCGTGATCCACCCGGCGTCGACGACGCATTCGCAGTTGACGGAAGAGGAACGGATGGCGACGGGGGTCACGGAAGATCTGATTCGGGTGCGTGTCGTGGTACTCTTTTGGGGGGTGATGCTGCTGACGTCTTACTCGCGTATCCCCCCCCCTCGTCGTTAGATCGCGGTCGGGATCGAACATATTGACGATATTATTGCGGATATCGAGCAGGCATTGGAGGTTGTGCCCTCATGATGGGTACACTCATCCCACTGATACTTTAAACCACACACACACTTGCAACATGTGAAAAGCGATTTGGATCTACACGACGAGAAGGTACTATTCACTAGTAGGACCATGTACAGTAGTTCTCTGTAAAAATCCATTACTAGGCCAAGGCCAAAACGGCAGCATGGCGCAACTATCCAATCGAAATGCAAGCTTGGTGGGAATAAAAATGACAGCGGTCTGTCGGAGTGGGAAGAATGACCATAGCGATATCATCCGATAACGATTAAATAGATTCATCTGGCGCCACTGACATACGAGCACTCTCATAGCTGTCACGAACGATAAAGCTACGTTTCTGATAGTCGAATTTACTGCATTTCTCAACGGCTTACACTTCATAGACCTTGTAGTATCATGCATCCCGCATGTCTGGTACAGAGCACGTGTAGTGTTGTGTTTTCTACGTGACTTCCAGATGACCTGTAAAGTGCCCGTGGATGACTATCGACATGTCTGCATGTCCACCAAGCACACGACATCGCCTACCCAATCCCGAACGAGCAATAATAACGTGTTTGATGGCGAAATGCGGCCCGGCCAGACAAAGTCTTCGTACATTTGAGAGATGGCGTGATTACGTGCAATTCGCGGTATAAAAAGGCGCCATTAACTTCACCTTTATATACATCGGGACTGGATTTCCTTATCGTAAACCCACAAGTTCGTCATGGCCGATCTCAACAGGCGAGTGATGCTGTACCTGATCTGTGTTAGAACGCGCAAACTGATCGAGCATCCCGCCCGACGACGACGACCAGACCGCTCGAATTCGAAACCCTCCAGGTCCATGCCGGTCAGGTGCCCGATCCTACCACCAAGGCACGGGCAGTCCCCATCTATGCCACGACCGGTTTCGTCTTCAACGATTCTGCGGTATGTTCTTTCGTTTTCGAAGCAATCCGGTACTCAGACGAGTGACGACCGTCCGCTTGCAGCATGGCGCTGATCTTTTTGGTTTGAGGTGAGCCGAGCCCACCGATAGCACGGGCTTTTGTTTCGTTCCGAGGACGTACGCGTTCTCCGGGTCAGGCTGACTGTCCCGCAGGACGTTCGGCCACATCTACTCCCGCATCGGCAACCCTACCGTCGTGCGTCTATACGTACTACTTCCCACCCTGCACCCTGCTGACATGTTCTATCTTTGTTTTCTGTCCTTTTCAGGACGTCTTTGAGAGCCGCATCGCAGCGCTCGAGGGTGGGGCCGCCGCCGTAGCAACGGCATCTGGTCAATCTGCGCAGTTCCTGGCCATTTCCGCGATCGCAAATTCGGGAGATAACATCGTGTCAACGTAAGTCCTCATTCACGTCTGGACTATCCCGTTCAAACCCTTCTAAACGCCTCGGTGTGTATTAGCTCATATCTCTATGGCGGGGTACGCACCGAATTTCGTCCGCCTTCATCTGATCCACTCCTCATCTGTCCTCGTTAGACATATAACCAGTTCAAAGGTTCGAATCATCCGTCTACCCAAGACGTGTTTTCATAGATAGTCCCCAGTGACGTTCAAGAAATATGGCATTGGCGTCAAGTTCGTCAACGGAGACGACCCCAAGGACTTCGAGGCAGCCATCGACGAGAAGACGAAAGCGATCTATGTCGAGAGTATCGGTAACCCAAAATACAATGTTGCCCCGATACCAGAACTCGCCAAGGTAGGCTGACCGAACACCTGCGAACGATCCCTTGGGAGTGATGCTCTGTCGTGGTATTAGGTTGCCCACGACAACGGCATCCCGCTGATCGTCGACAATACGTTTGGAATGGGAGGATACCTCTTCCGACCAATCCCCCTTGGCGCGGATATCATCGGTTGGTCAACTCGTCGTGGGCATAATTGTATTGGCCTGACATTTCCATAGTACACAGTGCCACCAAATGGATCGGAGGTCACGGAACCACGATCGCAGGTGTCGTTATTGACTCTGGTATGTATATTCTTCGGTTGATTGATAACTCGGCCGACTCTCGCGACAGGCAAATTTGACTGGACCCGTAGTGGTAAATTCCCGTCATTCACGTCCCCTTCCGAGGGTTATCACGGACTCATCTTCAGTGAAACCTTTGGGTCCACTGCGTTTGCGGTGAAGCTTCGGGTAGAACTCTTGCGCGACATTGGGCCGGCATTGAACCCCTTTGCGGCCTTCCTGCTCATTCAAGGCCTCGAGACACTCAGTCTGCGCGGTCAAAGACACTGCGATAACGCGCTAGCGCTAGCGACGTACGTCACCTTTTCTATCTCCATGAAACCTTTCAGCTACTGAAACGACTGCTCATCCCCAGCTGGCTCGCGAACCACCCCAAGGTGGCATGGGTCTCGTATCCGGGGCTCGACACACACCCTTACCACGAACGCGCCAAGCAACTGCTCCGCGCAAATGCATACGGCGGGG
>QGOH01000380.1:39513-51554 GCA_003313155.1 Boletus sp. MG95
CTCGAGCGCAAGTGCTTCCTCGAGGTCAGCCAACCTTCCAAGCTGGTTGAAACGGGCATGGAGATAACTCGCGATGTTGCCCAGTGAGTGGGCTCGATCGGGATGCCCCTGTGGGCGAAGTTCCAATGCACTGCGTTCGAGCGCAAGTGCCTCGTCGAGGTCAGATAGCCTTCCCAGCTGCTTGAAACGGGCATGGAGGTAACCCGCGATGTTGCCCAGCGAAATAGCTTGAGCAGGATGCCCCTGTGGGCGAAGTTCCAATGCACTTCGTTCGAGGGCAAGCGCCTCCTCGAGGTCAGCCAACCTTCCGAACTGGTCGAAACGGGCATGGAGGGCAGTCGCTATGTTGCCCAGTGAAAGGGCTCGATCAGGATGACCCTGCGGGCGAAGTTCCAACACACTGCGTTCAAGGGCAAGTGTCTCCTCGAGGTCAGACAGCTGTCCGAACTGATTAAAACGGGCATAGTAGTAACTGGCAATGTTGCCCAGTGAAAGAGCCCGATCAGGATGCCCTCGCGGGCGAAGTTCCAATGCACTGTGTTCGAGCGCAAGTGCCTCATCAAGGTCAACCAAACTTCCGAGCTGCTTGAAACGGGCATATAGGGAAATCGCGATGTTTCCGAGTGGAAAGGCTCGATCAGGATGCCCCTGTGGGAGAAGCTCCAATGCACTGCGTTGGAGGGTAAGTGTCTCCTCGAGGTCGGACAGTCCTCCAAGCTGGTTGAAACGAGCATAGAGGTAACTCGCGATGTTGCCCAGTGAGTGGGCTCGATCAGGATGTCCCTGCGGACGAAGTTCCAATGCACTGCGTTCTAACGCAAGTGCCTCTTCGAGGTCATCCAACCTTCCAAGCTGCTTAAAACGGACATGGAGAGAAATCGCAATGCTTCCGAGAGAAAGGGCTCGATGGGGATGCCCCTGTGGGCGAAGTTCCAATGCACTGCGTTCGAGCGCAAGTGCCTCTTCGAGGTCAGAGAGCCTTCCCAGCTGCTTGAAACGGGCATGGAGGGCAGTCGCAATGTTACCCAATGAAGTGGCTCGGTCGGGGTGCCCCGGCGGGCGAAGTTCCAACACACTGCGTTGGAGGGTAAGTGCCTCCTCGAGATCAGACAGCCTTCCAAGCTGGTTGAAACGGGAAAGGTGGTAAATCGCAATGTTTCCCAGTGAAAGAGCTCGATCAGGATGCCCCTGTGGGAGAAGCTCCAATGCACTGTGTTCGAGGGCAAATGCCTCGTCGAGGTCGGCCAACCTTCCAAGCTGGTTGAAACGGGCATGGAGGTAACCCGCGGTGTTTCCCAGTGAAAGGGCTCGATCAGGATGCCCCTGTGGGCGAAGTTCCAATGCACTGCGTTGAAAGGCAAGCGCCTCTTCGAGGTCGGACAGCTGTCCGAGCTGATTAAAACGGGCATAGTAGTAACTGGCAATGTTGCCCAGTGAGTGGGCTTGAACAGGATGCCCCTGCGGGAGAAGTTCCAACGCACTGCGTCCGAGCGTAAGTGCTTCCTCGAGGTCAGCCAACCTTCCGAGTTGGTTGAAACGGACATGGAGGGCAGTCGCGATGCTTGCCAGTGAAAGTAGTCGATCTGGATGCCCCTGCGGGCGAAGCTCCAACACACTGCGTTCGAGCGCAAGTGCCTCGTTGAGGTCAGATAACCTTCCATGCTGCTTGAAACAGGCATAGAAGCAAGTCGCAAGGTTTCCAAGTGCGAGGAGTCGATCAGGATGGCCCTGCGGGCAGAATTCCAATGTAGCACGCGCGGAGGTCAGTGCCTCGTCGAGGTCAGCTATCTCCCCTTTTTGGTTGAACCGGCCTTGGAGTAAAATAGAAAGATTATAAAACCATTCGGCTCTATTGGGATGCCCTTGGGAGTAGTGTTCTAATTCTTCACGACAGGAAGTGATTAGCCCGTCGAGTTCAGACATTGGGGCAGAGCAAACTAAATGGATTAATTGTATCCTGTTCAAACACCAGGTCATCCAACTAGCTAATCTTTTGAATCGCAAGCATACCTCTGGTAGGGTCCCTTTCGTTGTAAATGGTGATGGTCAAGGGTGAGAGAATGTACGAGCACTGCATGGGAACACCGTGACCACGAGGAACCGGCGTTCGTCATTCCTGAGAATCATGTCGTTCCCAGCCAGATCAAAAGAACACGGAGTGTGCTGGAATTGGAAGAGTCATCGATACAATGAGCACTCCCGAATCCTGGAACTTGAGACGTATAACCACGGTGACTGCATGGTCAAGGCCCGATGGCCTGGATGATCTTGCAAGGCTATAAGCTGGAGCCAGCACCGCAGTTAGCACTAACACAAGTTAGTTCCGCCCCAAGTAGATGTGTGGGTGACGACACTGATGTTGTGAACTTTCATGATGCATCGGCGTATGTAGTTGTCAGAGTGCTGAGCCGTTTGCGAGTCGCGCGAAGACCTTCCAATTTAGGTAAGGTACATATGTGCTCGTCGTGCCAAGCATCATGCCACATCTGACCTCAGCGCGCAGACTTTGGACATCACCTTTACTGTAAGTCAAGATGGACGATTTAGACGTTCATCTCACTCCTCCGCGCCCTCAAAGCTGCCAACGCAGGGAAAAAGTCCAAGTCCGAGCATACCAGCAAAGAATTCGGACAGCGGCCTAAAATTCTTTGACTCACCAAGCTCAAACCGCTCAAAGGAGGCGTTCACAAACTGTTCAGGCAGATCAAAAAGTGAGGGTGTAGTCAGTAGCTTGTGGGGATCCACCGACGGCCGGGTTGGGCTGGGGCCGAGGAGTTCACGGTACATCTAGTTTTGTCCAGCTCCCAACGTCAGCTCATACCTCATACGACAGAACGATTTCCGGCTCGTGAGGCCAAATGCAAATTCAACCCTCCTGCCTCGATCTGCCACAGCGAAGCTGACCGGTTAGAAACATAGGGACACATCCCGTGGGCTTCCGCTCGTGTGATTAAACAGGAGGCAGACCGGAACACCGACGTCGAGCAGGGTGAAAACAGCTCTGCTTCGCAAAGGCCCGTGAATATCGATGACGAGGTCTCTACTCTGAGAGATTTGCATGGGAGCATGGCTGCTGGGAGCCTCGCACCTTGAACAGGCACGAGCGCTTGGGCAGGGGGAGCGAGGGGTGGGGGTCGCATACGAAAGCATGCTCAGACGGGATTGTCGGAAAGTCTTCACGCGGAAGGGAGGATGGCTTGGGGCCCGGGATGGGGGTGATTCCGGCTGGGAGCGATTGTGCAGAGCTGACAGTTGCGCTGAGACTCGGTGCCGCCTATCCTTTGTCTTTTCATGTTTCTTCCACTGACACTGTCCATAGGTAAACAGTAAATGGAGAGGAAAGAGCATCCCGGATTCGAGAAGGAAGGACCGCCATGCCACGCAGGCGGAAGTCTCGACTATAAAGTGACTGAATTCACCTCTGTTCGGTGAATGTCCGTGTCGAGATACCATAGCTTTCCCCGTATTCCAGTCGAAGGTCTGTTTCGGCTCTCAACGTATTCGTGCCCGAACGTCCTGCTCTTGGAAAGGCCATCCCTCCTTATCCCTTCCGTTCACGACTACACCTACATCAGCTGTAATCACAACAGACGGCAATTGGCCTTGGTCACGGACTTTGAACCGCGCATACATGCACCTATGCCTGTTATCATCCCTCCCATTTGCCCATCTCCGGTTTTCTCGCCTTTTCGACCTCCCACACGGTCCACGCAAAGTGCCTCTACCTCCGCCCCTCCAACGCGCGCACCGAAAATGCGCCGCCACTCGGCGATCATTCGAAACATCCCCGCACGTTTGCGAGCCAAAGACAAGGCAGGTGATGCCACAATGGACAACGCAAAGACGACTTGCAAAATCTCGCGAGGCACTGGACCAGCAGACTATGGTCGCTGCCTCCACGTTTGGTCCAAACACACATGGCTCCGAACACTGACTTTCTTACGATAATATGGTCAACGGTTGAGCATTGGGGTGTATGGGGGTGCGTGCGGTCGGGCGCGGCGAGGTGCATACGGGCAAGAACAACCGGAAGACTGGACATTCTGGACGGACGAGTGCGCGGAAGCATGGGATTATCTGGGGGACGTCGTTTATGGCGGTATGGACGGTGCGTGTGTGCGGAATCTCCGAGTTTTTTGTCGCTCTGTCCGTGTATCTCAGTGACGCGTGGATGGCAATACGCCCGCATTGTATAATTCAGCAAGTATATGATCATTTCATACATAGGTCAGACGGCCTGCTGCATGACCATGCAGCAAGAGACATAGAAATGGCCACGGTAATTCTCGGATTCATTCCATTCGCAAAACATGTATAGCGTGGAGTGAACACCAGGAAAGAGGTAGGGAAAGAGGTCCACAAAACGAGCGTTTATGCGTACGGACTAGGGACTAGGCAAGAAAGTAAAAGTACGAGCATCAACTTGCAAGACTAAAGTTGGAACAGAAACGAATGTAAGGCGGGGTATACGCAGTCATGTGTTCTTTTTTGCCGATGCTAAAAGAGTTCCAACCCGGCGATACACAGTAACGTCACCAGACGACGCCTATCGTCTGGCACTTCCGCGACCGTAGCCAGCTTGAAGGTTGTCGAGCTCCCCTTCCAGCTGTTTTATGGCGCTGTGTGCCATCTCCAAGTCCTTGTTGAGACGGTCCCGTTCCGCAATCAGCTATGGGAAACTACATCAGTCGAGTTCATCGCGAAGCTACTTCCACATACATGTTGTTCCCACTGTCTGAAACGCGCCTCCTCGGCTTTGACCTGCTCGGTAAAGCGCTTGCGGAGTTGCTCCTCTTCTTCCTTGAATTTGGGGTTGTCCACCTTCTTGACCTTGGGCTCCCCGAATTTCCTTGTCTCCATTTGTTGCTGTCTGTAGTTCTCGTAGTGGAGCTCTTCGGTAGTCGAGATCAAGTCCAACATGTGCGTCCTGATGAGAAGCGAGCGTAACTTGCGGAAATCGCAATGGTTCTCGTTCTCGACCTCCGCAACACCCCAGAGATATTCACGACCCTTGACCATACGCCCGTCAAGGGTTTGTACGTCCTCAGTCGAGCCGATAATAGAGAATGGCATAGCGTCGGCAAGCATACGGGCATGTTCTGCAGCGGCCTCGTCATCGGTCTCAACAGGGGGTTGATAAATACGGATGCCCTGTGCGGCGATGACCTCCCTGATGCGCTGCTTGAAGACAAAAAGATCGTTTTGGGTAAGGGTGTCAGCTTTGGCGATGACGGGGATGAGATTAACACGCGTGCCAAGACGCTTCATGATCTCAATGTCGAGAGGCTTCAAACTTTGGAGTGGAATGTACATGAGTTCGTATAGTAGGACAGCATAAACACTGAACAAACTCACGTGTGTCCAGTGGGCCTGATGAAGTACAGGCAACAATGAACCCTGAGGTCAGTCTTCTCCTCGCGCTGAGGCTGTTGTTCCTGTCTCATGTAGGCTTCGTGCTGGTCGTCAATGAAATCGACGATTGGGGACCAAGAATCACGGTTGTTGACATAGTCGCCGAATCCCGGGGTGTCAATGACGGTGAGCTTGACTTTGAATTGCTTCTCTTCAAGCTCTGCCTTGATGATCTCGACTTCGGTCAACTTGTCGAGCTGCTTGTAGTGACGCTTATTGTAGTTCTTGGCAGGCGACAACTCGGTGGTAAAGAGCGTGTTGACGAGAGTGGTCTTCCCGAGACCAGATTCACCTGTATGTCCGGAAAACATTGAACAAAGGCTAAACGCGACAAAACGATGCGGCGCACCGACTACCATCATGGTGAAGTGGGCACCGTGCTTGGCGACGATTTTGTGCCTCTGTTGGAATGCAAAGGCGAAGAATGCGACATGGGGTGTTCAACGTCTAATAAGTTAGCAGAGATGAGTGGGCACGAACCTGGTTAGGGAGGTTTGCAATGCCAATTCCATCTGAAAAAGGTGCCGGGGAGGACATGGCTGTGAAATGTGCAAGTGCTTTCTCGATAGCGACGCGAGCAAATGGTGAAAACAACCTTGCTGGTTTTCTTGGTCGTTATTTGGCTCTATTTGTATCGAGTGGCCACCCGAACTACGCGAACCCTTCCAGTTACGTACTACATCGATATCCAGAACACGACCCTTCCTATCACCACGACGCGCGTCCAAAAGGTGTATTGAAAGCACGCGTGATCTTCACCCGCCACGTTTCGACATCTTTGAAGAGAATTATCACCAGACAAAGGTCGTTGCGAGATACAACCGCTTACCGTGAGTCGTGCGCTGACTGAATCGGTCCTACGAACCATGCTGTTGATTGCCTCTGTCGTGAGACGTCCTCGGCGAGGGATCCAAGACTTAGGTGGGGTCCAGAGCATCATCCTCGTTCACATCCACCGCGCGTTCTTTTCCCTTTCTGGATCCTTTCTTCCTCTTCCGTGGCGACGCAGAGTTAGTCGCACCTGTACTACTACTAGACTGCTCAAACTGGCCAGAGGAAGGAGTTTGAGGGGTTATCTTGTCCGACTCCGCGTCCACATACATTGACGCCACTTCTTCTAGGAGACTCGGATGATGCTCAGAAGGCATCGGTTCGGGCCGTGCCTTCTCTTTGAGTTGGACTTCCTTGAAACGGATGCGTTGTTCAGTTGAGCCGATATGTGCCAAAGAACGCTTGTTTGGTTGCGTGTCGTCTGCGCGCTTTGTTCAGTGTCGAGGACCAAAACGAGATTAGACGTCCATCATACGTACTCTTTTCTTCTGTGAATAGGAGCTCGGTGCCGAGGAGCGTGTCATGACGGCCCTTGAATATCGAGCCGGAGAGCTGTAAGAAAGGCGTTGGTGTATCCAAGCCCTTTCATTTTCTTCGTCATCGTCGACGCCGTAGACGAGTGGACCACTCACGATCAATCGGTACGTAGAAGTGCTCGGGAGCAAGGTAGGTTCCACCACGCCAAGATCAAGCGTGACGTATGAGACCTCTGCCTCTTCCTCGAGGTAATCCTCATCGGGTCCAAAGGATTCGACTTGTTTGTATCCCGGAACTAATGTTGTAGCTGGCATTGGAACCACCCTCAGGTAGAGCCGCTATAATATCTCGTTCGAGTCGAATTATTCCGTGTGGAAGAGTCCCGATTTGGGACGGTTGTTTGGCAATGCCTTCCGATCCAAACAACGCCAACGCTTCACCTCTTCCGCTTCCCGAAATGTCCTTCCGCCCTTCCCCCATTCTCCAAAAAAAGCTCAGCTCCGCGTCTCGCTCATGGCTCTCTCGACAATCTCGTGATCCGTACGTCAAACTACGCAACGCGTCTCCCAGCGCCTACCGTTCCCGTTCTGCCTTTAAGCTTCTCGAGCTCAACGCCGCCTGGGGTTCCTTCCTATCCAAGAAAGATATCCGCGCCGTTGTGGACCTCGGCGCAGCCCCAGGAGGCTGGAGCCAAGTCGTCGCAGAAAAACTCGGGTGGATCGACACTGCCGCCCCGAGCCGGGATGATTCAGACGTCCCGTATGACTATGGATTTAGAACAGGACACATACCCAGGGCCGAAAACAATATCGATGCGTTGAATCCATGGGGCTCCAAGCACGGGAAAGGCATTATCGTATCTGTCGATTTGTTGCCTATGGCACCGGTGCCGGGCGTGCATACCATGCAGATGGACTTTTTAACTCCCCAAGCACGGGCCGCGGTCATGGCTGCGCTTAGTACCCCCGAGAATCCCTCTGGGATGGCAGACATCATCCTCTCTGACATGGCTGCTAACTTCTCAGGATATAAGACCCGAGATGTGGAGAGCAGCCTTGGTATATGTCAGTCGGTATTCGACTTCGCAAAGGATAATCTGCGTGTAACGACAAAGGGACACCAAGGGGGAACACTGTTGTAGGTTAGGCTGTCATGCATCACGACTGTTGCTGACGTATTATTAAATCCAGGCTCAAACACTTTACCCATCCTTTGTTGCAAGAGTTCCGGAAACATTTGCTGGAGCCCAACTTCCATCTTGTCCATTACATCAAACCAACTTCTAGCAGAGCCGAGTCGGCAGAGGGCTACTGGCTTTGTCGAGGATGGAGGGGCATGATTTCGTGATTCCCCGAACGGTTCGTCTCATACAGCATCTACGTAGCATTGTGACCATAATCGTAATGTACAAATATAATAGTCATGGGGGACAGAGAATAAGGTGCCAAACATTCACGGTTCAAATTTAGTCTGAGCGGGCCACTCGGTCACGCAGGATACAATGACGACATTTAGGCACCGAAACCATACAGGGTACGACCAGAACGCTTGAGGGCATATACAACATCAAGAGCGGTGACGGTTTTCCTACATTGGCAAGGTTAGATTGTGCACAGCATGTGAAGGGCTACAAATCATTTTCTCACCTCTTGGCGTGTTCAGTGTAGGTGACAGAGTCACGGATGACCTGGTATACGAAGTCAGGGCGGAACCGAAATAACCATCCGAATGACTCACGTTCTCAAGGAAAATCTTCAAAACACCACGGGTCTCCTCATAGATAAGACCAGAGATACGCTTTACACCACCACGACGAGCGAGACGACGAATGGCCTGGAAAGTTCAGACAGGAGTTACTAGTCAGACACGGCTAAGAGGTAGGGGAGTAATACATACGGGCTTTGTGATACCTTGTATGTTGTCACGAAGGATCTTGCGGTGGCGTTTAGCACCTCCCCTACGTCACTGGTCAGCAAGCATCAAATACAGAGAGCGATGGAACTCACTTTCCAAGACCTTTTCCGCCCTTTCCACGTCCAGACATTGGTAGTGAAGTATGTGACTTGGGTGATGTGGCTGAACCTTTGAGATATTGGTGGTGGTGGTTTGGAGTAAACAGCGCGTCTGCGTTGATTGGCGTGTTATATGCTGTAATCAAGTCACGTGCACTCGCGCACGAGCCACCATGCAAACAGTAATATTAGCTCGACACGCATGATTATTCGGTTTGCAAAGTATTGAATTTTCGGCATACGAGTGAACATTGAATATTGAATATTGAATATTGAATATTGAACATGCATCTCTGACTAGCTGAAAGTGCACATTAATGTGCAACTGCTCGTTCAATGGCCTCGTCGAACAACCTGCAGGGAAGGAATATATTAGCGAACAGCATCACAAAAAGTGCAGAAATGTAACATTCCCATATAGACCAGATCGTCAGTTAAGAGTCCAGATATAGTCATATTTTGCCCCTGACAGACATGTCGGTGATATGTTTCACAATATATCAACCAACTCGTGTTACAGTGTACTCAGTAGCAGACATATAATCCTAAATATTTTCAGTAGTACACAAGTTGAACGAAAACGGAAAAAAATCTGCACCTAAGGTTACGTTGTGCCAACCCTACTAAGCATCAGGCACCGATCAAACACTTCATACACTACGGACAGGGGAGATACATCCATATATGGGCATGTCTCGGCATCGCATTTTTTGTGATGAGACGGCGTAAATGTGTCATAATGATCCGTTTGGGGATTCGGGAACCACGGAAGCCACACCCGAATTCCATCCTCGACCGAAGGTCGGCAGCAGCCCCCTGCGGACTCAGCCCTGCTAAAAGTCACTATCTGCAGATGCTAGGGAGTATGGCTAGAGCACCATGTCGTCGACAGTACCTTCAAAAGTGAGCCGGTGAGAGTTAGTTTAATTGCTGATATAACCTGATCAACCGATGTCCGGGGCATCCACCTAGGTTTGAGCTTACCAACCTAGCCATACTGAATGCGGAGCATTCATTATTACTGCCTTTTGGCGTAACCGGGGTCTGGACTGCTTACACTAATGAGGGCTTCCTTGTGTAATTCCCGAGCTTATTCGGTACCAAGCAGCTACTTAAGGTCCAGGTAGATTCTGTCACAACTGACACGCCCTTAGCACTCATGGATTCCCCGAATCTCCTTCTCTCTAACCCCCCCTCACTCTCTGAGCGGGTGAGGCAGCGAACCGACGAGCTTCGATCCAGGATAGTCAGGGCCAACTGCAACACTCAATTCGCTCAGACCGCATCTGAGCTCGCTGAATTTCGTCAAGTGACGGCTGGCCTTATCGATGGAATGGATGATCGCGTCCTTTCCGACTCATTCCGAAAAACGGTTCGCTTCACGACATACGACTCATACGCACCGTTCATTGCAAGGTTTTTCAAAAAACCATGCAAAGCAAGTGATGTGGTCAATTTATTTGCCCCTGGACTACCGGATTATCTCGCCGAGTCCAGCTCGACGTCTGGTGGTCTTCCGAAAATGTTCCCCAAATACAATTGCTTGTTAGGAATTCGATCCTCAGATGCTCAGTCGTCGGCGACCTCTGATCCTCTCCGGCGACGCACTGTGGCATACATTTGGTATCTCGGGTATGATCAAATGAATGTCGAGGACGAAGCCGATTGTTCTGTCACAACAATCTACCTGGCCTGTTCGGCTGTCGTGGGCCAGAGGGTCTCCTCTTGTCTGGAGCCTGAGAGGGACGAAGAAAAGATGTCAACATTCAGTATGGCCTAAATTACCCATCCTTCGTATTATGCTGACTTGTCACCTTGCCAGTACTCAACCACGCTGCACCGTATGCTACTGGATTCATCAAGAAATGGCGCTCTCTTCTTCTCATACATGCGCTATTTGCAGTCGGTAGCAGGTCCCTCGAGACCATGCAGATGGTATTCCTCAACACGTTTGTGGACATGATACGCTACCTCGATACGGAGTTCGAGGTGGTGGTGGACTGTATCGCGACCGGTACTATCCCAGATTTGGATGGCATAGCAGAGGTTCGGCATTACTTGGAGGTCAGTACCAGTTATCGACAAGCATCCCAAAATCTGAACATTGGCCAGTTGAATATCCTTCCGGACCCCGAACGTGCGGCAGAGCTGCGTAGTCTCGGTCGTCCGTCTTCTCGACCAGGGTGGTGTAGTCACGTTTGGCCGAAATTGCGCTCAGTCGCTGGTGTCGCCAGTGGTTCCTTTGCATCATCTGTCCCGTTGGTGTGTTTATTGCCCAGGTATCTTGTCTTCCTCCCCTCACTGATCTGTATAGGCTCAATGGTTCCTTGGTCCCGATATCGATATACGTGCTATTGGTTATGCAAGCACGGAGGGCTGGATTGGGTTGCCTTACAACCCACTCGAGCTGAACCAGTTCAAGGCTAAAGATACAAACATCATCGAGTTTTTGGATATCAACAAGAGTGATTCAATCAGTGCCCTCGCACAACTTGTGGGTTACCCCTCGTGAGATGAAGCTCCTTGCTGACTAGTATCGTAGTGGGAGGTTCAGCTGGGAAAACAATATGAACTCGTGTTGACCACGCGAGACGGCCTTTGGCGATACCGTCTCGGCGACATAGTTGAGATCTCCGGGTTTGACCCAAGAGATGGTATTCCCATCATCCAATTCGTCGAGCGCCGCAAGTGAGCGTACACATACAATCCCACAGTGCACTTCACTGACTGAGGCCTTCCCCTCGACAGCGTGATCATCCGATTCCCAGATTTCATGGTCACCGAAAAAGAGTTGAGGGCTGCCGTATCGTCCGTAGTTCAGAATGTTCACGTGAAAATTGTCGATTGGACCGCGACGACCGACGATCGATGCACCCCTGTCACGATCGGATTTTTCGTCGAGCTCGCTGGCGACCAAGGTACGGCTTCCTCTATCCCTTCGTTTCGCGTCTCTCGCTCACGGAATCACGACCCTCTGCTGTAGTCTCTGACCTCGCACGTGCGACGGAACACATGCTCGATGAGCTGACCCGATCCAACGGCAACATCGCTTGGGCCTTCACCCACGGGGTATTCCGCAAACCGACCATGTGGGTCGTCCGAGCCGGGACGTTCAGCGAGTTCCGCCAACTGAAACTCGACGAGGGCAGTAACAACCTCGGACAGGTCAAGGTGCCCGTCGTCCTACCCAAGGCTGCGTACGCTACCTGGTTATCGAATCGGGTCGTGCAGGAGTTGTGACGTGTTTCTCGTCGTGTCGGAGGTCTTGGATTTTCTTTTTTTTTTTCTTTTTTTTTTTTTGCTTGCGAT
>QGOH01000389.1:0-17225 GCA_003313155.1 Boletus sp. MG95
CAACTAAATCGGTAGTCGTTCCCTGATATCATCAAGGTCGCTCGACCACCTTGTAAATACGATATCAACTATGAAAACAAGCACGAAACTGCTGGGTAAAGCAGTTCTATCAATGTACTGTGGTTTAAATAGAAAGCAGATAGCATTAAGTCCATTGACTGTTGTGATACGTATATGTACTGGTCAGCGTAGTACTATGAGACACCGACGAGTTTAACGTCCATCTTTAATCACACAGATGATCCCAGTAGCCTACATCTGGGGATTAAAAAAACAGTACGGGAGAAATGAGCATGAGAGGCCTACCGGGGATGACCTGGCTTTCTTGTGCAGCTGCCTCGGCAGGTGCTTCTGCCATCACGGCAGCAAATCCACTGGTCAAGGCAAAGTCAACAACAAACCCAGCCCAGAGGCACAGATACGCACTTGTGGAGATGAAAGTCGTTATGACTGGCGCCAAGTCCCCCGTGAACATCTGTAAGTCTAGGTGTGTGAAATCGACTTACCAGTGGAAGAACCACGGCCCAGGATTGTCCGTTGTGAAGCGAAATGTAACATTATCGTAATTCGCTTGCAGCCCGATAGATATAGTGTCTCTTCTGACGGGATTCACGAAATTATAGGTGCTGCTTCCAGGAACTCTGATGACATCAACTGCATGCTACAAAGGACCATCAACTTGGTCTCATGCGTGCAACAGGGATCAAGGGGTACCTACACCATGGAGGTGAACCGAGTGCTGTCAAACCAACCCTTGTAAATGACGTGCCGAGAAGTCAAGACCATGGCTTACCGGCCCGCCAAGTGCACCACCGGGCGAAAGCTCCGTCGCAGGCATGCTAATTTCAATGACCTTTCCCTTGGGAAGTACATAGACACTGCCGTTTGGGAGTAGCTGCGACGGGTCTCGAGCGCCGCTTAGAATTTGTAACAGTACAGGCATCGATGGATCGGAATACGGGACACCATTGATCGTGTATTGTCCATCGACGAGTCCGGGAACCATATTAATGTTCACGTCTGCTTGGCCTGGTTCTGGAACACCGGGTGCGCCGGGGGAGACCAACGGGTGAACGTTACTCTCATTGTATGGGAGTACGTATGGTCCATGCTCTGTCGTGGGGTCTTCTTTTGGAGCATCCGCGTACCTCAAGATGGCGGAGCTCTGCCCACCGTCAAAGGTTTGGTTCGGATGGTTAGATAGCGCACGAATCCAGTAGTTGCCCACAGTCTGGTTGGCAGATACCACGACGGAATAGCGTTGGCCGGCGAACACGGGTAACGAGTCGACAACGAAGGGCTCCGTCTCGATACCGTCCGTTTCAATGACTGTCATTGGGTGCCCATCGATCGTGAAGTTGAACCATGGGTCACACGATGCCCCCACAATGCGGAAGCGATAACGTTTCCCCTGCTCGACGTTGATGACAGCAAGCGGTGATAATGGTCCGCCGCCATACCGGCCAAGTCCATTGATGAGCGTCGAATTTGCAGTAAACGGACCCCTGTACATTGTCGGGGAAGGTTCATGATACCTACGTATATAGTTCAGCACCTATCGCGAGAAAGCATCGAATCACACACCAGTCAGAAAGGGTGATCAGGGTATTCGCTAATCGATTTAAGAATACCTTGACCAAAAGCTTAAACCGACGCACGCACCATCATCCACATCATATAAGTCTTTATGCGGGTCGTCTGGGTCATATATAACCAGCGGTCCTCTAAGTCCATCACAGTACTGGGCCGAAAGATGGGAGTGGTACCAGAATGTACCGCTCTGGTTCAGCGCATTAAACTGATGCAAGAAGCTCTTGTATGGTTTGATGGGGCACTGAGTAACACCCGAAGTGCCATCAGCCCAGTTTGACTTTCTCTGGTATATACCATGCCAGTGCTGCCATCAATTCAGCATCCAAGCGTACTGAGAACGTTTGATCACACTGACCACACTCGTAGTAGTGTTCATCGACGTATCATTGAGCCAGTTTACAACGTCGATTTTGAAGTCATCACCCTTCAGAAACAGGAGTCAGGACCCGGTGACTACCAATCGGTGGAAAAACCTTTACTTTCTCGGCAGCAATCAGCGGTCCTGGGAACGTTCCTCCTGCAAGTACAGTTCTGAGGGACGTCGACCCAATTCTCTCAATACAAAGTAGACATCACCCACGATCGAGGGAAACCGTCAGGAGCAATGACCTTGTTGACGATGTTCAGCTCCGTTACTGGGCCAAGAACATGGGGTGTAGCGAAAACTGAGACCACAGACAAACATATCAAAGCCAGCACTGGAGCTTGGTAAGATGTAGGTTGCATGGTGGCGACCCACAGCGATCAGCTCTGACTGGACTGTGGAGGATCAGTAGACCGAGCTCACATTCACCTTCTTGACGGGCCTTTTATGTGTCACGAGGCGAATTACACCATTTGTTACACCATTTATGTTTTGGGCGCATTACTTGATCCGATAGAACGAACGCAGCCGGTCTCCGTGCGCCTATCACAGCTTCTGTGTGTCAGCCTAACATTACTCACGATGAACTGAGGTCCGTAGTACTCCATGTGGAGACTCCATTAATTTGAGCCCGCAACAATCAGTTTCGGGATCTTTAGACTTGGCGGGTTGACCGAGGTAAACAGAATGGGACATGGATCCTGTGCAGGCATTCAGAATCAGCTTTGGGGAAGTTTTGCAGGTGCAGTCCGAGTCCGACCGGTTCGCGGAAAGTAGGAGAAAAGGATCCGGCTGCGCTCACCCGACCATACCTCGGCTTGGCATTCCCAATTTCCCTCGGACACACTGATTACTTCTTTTTCTCCCCTTCAATTTACCCGAGGATGACTTGACCTTGTTGGACGGAACAGCGTTGAACTTCCGGTCGCCGTCCTGAAACAAGAAGAGGGCATAGGACCAGTGAATCTCCCTCCAAAATTTTGGGAGGAGCCCGAGCAAGTTATATCGTAAAGACACCTGGCGGTTCGGAAGCTCGCTTGCTTAGGCGCAGAAAACTTCAAAAATTCCGTAATTCAAATGATGGCATGATTGCAGTCATCATCCACCGGCGCTTTGTTTCAAAGTCGCAATCCGTACTATCTGTACATAACTTTATTGGGTGTCAAAGTTCAAATTGACCCTTTGAAAGCATGCCTTTCAATGCGTCACTTACTATATTTGTGATGACCCTGTCTGAGCCTATCCAAAGGATCCCATATAAGTATAGTCTAAACGGCAGTCTCACCACGGATACATCCGAGTAGCATGGCATCTACAGTTCCGCCCGTTTTCTCCTCGATCCACGCATCAAACGCTTTGAAAAGCTTCATGGCTGGACTTCCATCGGACTCTGCCTTCTTTCCAGGCCACATCCGCTTCTCTTGGATGCCGATGAAATCGATCTTGAGCGCTGCGCTCATGTCAGTCGTGGTACTCTCCTTCTCCCTTGTTGGAGGATGCTTGATGGTCATCGACACCGTCCATGTATCGGTCCCGTAAAAGGACGCTTCTTTGATGTGGTGGCGCGCAAACTCATTCGGAGGATCGTCGTCCAATGTCCATGCGAGCACGTGAGCGTCGAAGGCGATGACTGGGCCCAATGTCAGTGGGTGCTAGGCTTGGAACGGACGCGCGTCTCACCCGTCCATATGATCCCCGGATGATCAATCTTGAGGGTGAGCCTCCTTGTGCCTGCCAGTTCATCAATGGTATCATCCACGGCAGTAACGCTGAACCGTTCCTCCGGAGGCCAAGGAGCGACATAAGCAGGATCAAGTGGGAGATCAATCTTGAATGGAGAAAGGAACTGGATTGCACAGGAAGTCGGTTTGGATTACATGACAAAAGAGTGGTTAGCAACCAGGGTGAAAAACATTGAGCCGGTGAAGTACGCACAGCTGAGAATGGATAGAGTGTATCCCAGTCATTGTTGTAATCGTCCATGATGATTGCCTTTGGTGGGACGTCGTCCTCGCCGAATTTGTCCGCGATATCGTGAACTAGCTCATCAAATCCTGGGGCACCATCGGCAGCTGCGATGTGCAGATGCTGTTCTTGAGTAACCAACTGCAAATGTAGACAAATATTGTCAGCAAAGGCGGAGCCCGTATAAATGCGGATCAAAAGGATCAATGTATCACCCAAATGAAAAGGGCTCAGGGCGACATAGCACCTCACAACGATTGGGAACTCGAACAGTCAATGTACAACTCCCGCACAGAGAAACTAGGACACCCCCTCAACAGCAATAATGGGAAATCGGCTTACGTCTTCCATATGAATCACAAACAATCTCTTTTGATGTTTCTCGTCAAACGGCACCTGGTTGTAGAAGAACGCCATGACCACTCCAAGTGCCAGTATTGCGAGGACCAACACATATCGGAACGTGGCTGGCCCAAACCGGTGTGCAAACGGAATACCGAACGAAATCATGAACGCGCCAATGACAGTGACGATGGATGCAATGATGAACTCGCTAGGCGCGTCTCCACCAATGCGACCTGTCTACGATTCACGAATCAATATGACGAAGGAACATCCAAGAGTGAGTGGAACCATACCAAGGGTACGAAGACCACCAATGTTGCAGACAGCAGCTGCACGCCGGTTGGGAGCGGGATGACCATCGCGATAGCATATGTCCAGAGCGACACATCCGACTGGGTCGTGCCATCAAACACGCGCTTTTTGGTTGCTTTGTGTGTGCCGTTCTCTTCAGACCGACGGTTCATAGCTGAGGTTCGTCGATTCCATGCCAAAAGTGCATCGACACCAAGAGCCGCGAACATGGCTGTCGCGCCAAGGAAAGGCGCAGCACTGGAACCAATATTGAACAGCTGACCCACTGCAGCAATCCCAGACTGAAAGAGCAACAACGCTGCCAACAACGGCCTTTCGAGCGTTTGATTAGAACTAGTCTTGCTGAATGGCAGCTGACCGATCAATCCGCCTGTTCCATGCCACATCAGTGAATGTCCCAAACGTGCCTGCAACTTTGACCACATACCAACAATTGCTGCAGGACCGTACAAAATCACCGGAAAGTATTCTGCCCGGAACCAGCTCATACCCTTGTGAAGGACATTGGCCATGAGAAACGCTACACCGTTTGCTCCAATCAAAGCGCAGACAAAGGCAGAAATTACCGCCCCTAAAGCTGTCCATACTTGCTTGACCCCGGTCGTCCAAACGAGATAGGAGGAGGCAGCGAATAGTATCACGTACATGATCTTCGCCGTCGTAAACGAATATACTATGAAAACGCCAAGGTTCGAAAAGAAGACAGTTCGTGGACGGGAAAAGCCATGTTCAAGGCGTGGGATTGGTGATGCGTCAGAGGACAGGAAGCGTAGAAGCGCAAGCGAATTGTCGGCCATGTGCTGAGCGACACCAGGTTGTATGTTTTCAACCAAGTCCTGGAGACATGCTTGAGACGTTGGCAACAAGTAACACCCAAAGAGTCATACCCCGCGCATGTGATACATGTAGCTGTTCCCGACGACGGCCATCTACACCGTCAAAGTCAGTTGAGAATGCCGGATGCGGCGCGGATGGCATAACATCAACTTACATCTAATCCGGTGACATTCAAGTAATACTCAAATTGTCTGAAGTCGGTACTGTCCAGACACCTCAGTTAGAAAACACGCATTCAACGCCGACGCCTAATTCACGTACTCGGATAGCAGAACTCCCGAGCTGAAAATCTCATTTGCATATATTGTCCCGTAGGGTCTAAGTCGTGCGAAGCAGAATCAGTATTAACGATGTACTTGGCACCGTGTAACGCACCTAGGTACGTGAGAATATGCTTCGATCATTTCCTCTGATGTGGCTTGAAAAAGCAGTTCACGGCCAGTGGTGCCAGCGGCTAACCCGTTAGAATCAGCATGGTGTCGTGCTCGCATTAAAACGTATCCCAGCACCTTCCAAGTTCACCACTGCCCTCACACTAGCGAAGACCACTATCAGAAAACGCCCGCAGCAAGTACTTCGAGAGAGACTGACGTGGGGGCAATGGGATGTTGTGTTGAGAACAAATGGGAGCCGTCTTGCAAAGACTCCTCCGCGTTGTTGAACACTGTTGAACCATATGTCTTTGGATCAAACGAAGCATAACCGCTTCAAACACGCACGAAATATGACCGAATAGGTTGGTTCCCATCCTTTCGTTTCCACCAACACTCTTGCACACTCGAGCATCACCCCTACGGCAAGTGCATCATCGGCAGCTCCCGGACTCGGAAGTGTACTGTCGAGATGTGAATTGACGAGTACAGCAGAGGCTTTACCGCGCTCGGTGCCGTCCGATATACGGATGATGATGTTCGAGAGGTTGACGTAGGTTTTATAAAGTCGCGCGTTCATCATGTCAAACCTGTCAAGAGGTGCAGCCAGGCTGAGAACAGACAGTAACGATGTGTGCGAATTCCGTTCGGACTCACCGGTGACTTCCACTTCCTTCCTGCCTCCAAACCTCGCACTCGAGTTTCCGACCGATCTCCTTGTTCATGACCTCCTCACACAATCGCTTAATCTCCTCTGCCTTTCGAACCATCCATGCATCCGCTTCTGCATGCTCTCGCGTGCCGGGAGTGCGGTATCCGATATCTTCCGAAAGGTATTTGGCATAGGAGAGAACAGTGGCTTCCGAGGGATGGGGTAGGCCTGTTTGTGGGTTATATCTAGACGAGTTCAGATGGTCATATACATGAGCAGAGACAGATTGTCAACGGAGGGCTTACGGGTGAACATTGGGTGTAGGCAATGCTAGTGAAGAATGAGACACGTTAACACAGGGTCTTTGCCCCCACAACACAAGCGACTCACTAAATTGCTGGTATGGCGCATAAAGTAACAAAGCCAGGAAAAGTGGCGCAAGCACCGACATCGAGCGTATTGGGCCCCATCCCTGGGAAACCCTACTGGAGCTCATCTGAGTACACACTAGAGGTGAGATCACGTTGTGACTTGGAGATGCTCGCCTGGATGTACAGAGGTCGACAGGAGGGAAAGGGCTGTAAGCGTGATTCGATGGGTTTTGTTCCCGTCAAAATGCATTGTGCTGCGGCTCCACTGCCACGTGCCACAGTAGAAAGGCCGCCGTGAGAGGGTCCCGTCGGACCGGGACTTGTAGTTCAGAACATCTCTACTACTTCAAAAATGCTAAGGCTACAAAGACTGAGTGGCGATTCATGGACGGATAGCTATCATAGATCTCAGCATAACTTCTTCTCGAGTGACGCTCGCACGACCGCATCCTCGATCTTCAAGCAGCCGTCGCGTCCAAACGCGACGCCACGTTCTCCTCCGAATCTGCAGGATGGTTGTCCCGAATATCCAGTGCTTCTGCGTCAGCCGTCACACCAACTTGCACGGTGTCACCATCCCTGTTGACAACACAGAAAACGTGTTCGGACCAACCCATTAATCATCAATCGTCTCACCCCGCACCAATACGATACACATACCGTATCGTGCCCCGCAACAACTTTTGCGCAAGCGGAAACAACACCTCCGTGCGCACCACTCGTGCGATCGCACGCGCACCATACACCTCCGAATACCCCTTCTTCACCAGCCACGCTTGAGCGTCCTCGTCCACGTCGAGTGTGATCCGCCTATCCTTCAATCGCTCCGCGACATCGTTCAACCGCAGAGCCACAACCTCCAGGATGGCGCTTCGCGAGAGCTTGTTGAACACTAGCATTGCGTCGAGGCGGTTAAGTAGTTCTGGAGGGAAGTACTCTGATGTCCGTTCCATGACTTCGGTTTTGGCAATTTCGGTGACAATGCCGTTGGCGTCACAGGAGGAGGGGTTCGCAAGGATGTCGCTGCCGAGGTTGCTCGTCAGACATATGATCGTATTCTGATGCATTATTTCTAATCAGAAACATAAATCGGAGGGATAGTCAGTGACTCGATGGCCGGCGAGTGACAGACCTTGAAGTCGACTTTACGACCCTGGCTATCGGTAAGACTTCCTTCGTCCAGAATCTGGAGAAGGATCATCGCCACGTCCTACCGATCATGCTTCATAAACAGCACATCAACCGGGACCGAAGATATGGATATGCACACCTTGTGAGCCTTTTCGAGCTCGTCCAAAAGGATGACAGCTTTCCGAGTTTGTCATTATGTTGGCAGACCACTAGAATTCAAAGTAAAATGTACCGTAGGGCTTTCTTCGAACTGCTTCTGTCAGTTGTCCTGCGGGTTGTTCAGGCGGGGCACGGATGGAGCATGACGGAAGCGGGAAATACTCACCACCCTCCTCAAAACCGACATATCCAGGAGCGGCTCCAATCAAACGTGATATGGTATGTCGATCATGATACTGTAAAACCAATGCTTTAGGTACTACCTTGCTTCCAACGCAGAGATCTCACCTCTGACATATTGATATTAATCCTTGAAGAATATCAGACCGATATTCGCTGTCGAGAAAGTGGATTTACATACAGTCCTCGTTGTTCATCATTGAACAAGAACGCTGCAAGAGCCTTCGAAAGCTCGGTCTGGGACTTTGGTCAGGAGCATATTAGGTAGGGATCTACGGATGGTGACGAACCTTGCCGACACCTGTGGGCCCAAGGAATAAGAATGAAGCCACCGGTCGATTTGGCGCCTGAAGTCCAGCTCGCGAGATCCGGACAGCGTCACTGATGGCCGATACAACATGATCCTGTCCAACCACGCGTTGCCTGAGCGCATCTTCCATCTGAATCACATCATGTGTCACCAGGGTGATAGAAGGAAGTGAAGAATGACTGACATGGACCAACTTTTCACGCTCGCCTCGGAGGAGGTTTTGGACAGGAATTCCGGTAGCTTTGGCAACGACTCGCGATATGTCGTTGCTCGTTACTCTATCATGGAGCATTGCAAGGGGACTGTCCGCGTTGTCCTCCTTCAGTTCACTGTCCTTAGGGAGCTGGCGTTCCAGATCGGGAATGATACCAAAACGAAGTTGGGACGCCCTCTCATACTGGCCCTGCCGCTGCGCGACCTCGAGTTCATGCTTCGCATCTTCGAGGCGCTTCTTGAGGTCCTTGGTACGGTCGAGTCGAGCGCGCTCTGTGACATTCCTTTTAATCACCGTCAACGAAACAGTAGATTTTGTGGATCATACCATTCTGCCATATCGCAGTCAACTCTTGTGCCTTCTCGCGCTTCTTGCGAAGATCACTTTCGAGTTTTGCCCGCCTTTCGACGCTGAAAACGTCTATTTCATTCTTGAGACTTTCGAGTTCGATCTGTAATGTCACAATCTCTCGGTCGAGAGCCTCGAGCTCATCAGGTTTGGACTCTTGGGCAAGCCGCAGGGCAGATGCAGCCTCATCCACGAGGTCGATTGCCTTGTCCGGAAGGTACCGATCCGATATATACCGTGCACCATACACCGCAGCTGAAAGGGAGTCGTAGAGAGGGAACTTAGAATCGAACCCAGACGTACCAGTCACCAACGCGCTGTCTGCGATTTCAACACCATGGTGGACCTCATATTTGGACTTCAAACCGCGGAGGATCGAGATCGTAGCCTCCACCGTCGGTTCTTGGATTTGTACCGGTTGGAATCTTCGCTCGAGAGCTGCATCCTTTCCGATCGTTTTCCTATACTCATCGGCTACGCATGGTGTTTAGGGAATGAACGCGCGAAGCGCGTTATGAACTCACGTGTGGTGGCCCCGACGAGTTGCAAGCCCCGTGCAAGGGCAGGTTTGATCATCTGTCCTGCGTCTATGCTACCCTCCGCCTTCCCAAGATTGAATAACGTATCTAGCATTAATTTGGACGTCTCGTCAACACGATGATGACGCATACAGGGACAATACTCACGGACTTCATCGATGAAACAAATAATACCGCCAGCCTGGCTATGCGTGCCATGAATCGCTCAAGTAGGTGTGCGAAGAAGATGCTCACCTCGTCCTCTATATCCCGGATAAGTGCCTTGAACTTTTCCTCAAATTGGCCCCTAATTCCAGAGCCTGCCATGATGGCAGAGAGGTCCAAAGATAGTACTCTCTTGTCTTGGAGGGACTTGGAACCCAATTGAGTGCGACGTACACCGAAAGCTGTTCGCAATTGACGCACCTCTGGCACTTCCTTGGCTACTATTCGACTTGCAAGACCTTCGAGAATCGCCGTTTTTCCTACCCCGGGAGGTCCGATGAGCTATTGGAATGCATTCGATCGAGAGTGTACCGAGTGAAAGTGACAATGTACGTACGACTGGGTTGGACTTGGTTCTCCGGGACAGAACTTCGAGCATGAGAAAAGCATACACGAACGCGATGTCAAACCAACCCACTTTGAATCGTCCTGCGGATTTCTGCAACACGTGTGTATGAGTGCGAGTGGCAGCCGAAAAAAATTGACACGTGCCTTCGTCTCGCCCGATGGTAGGATCGAGCTTCCCGTTACGCGCCATTTCTGTAAGATCGATGCTCTGCAAAGGATATGAACGACACAGGGACATGTCTCTTATCCCGCAGACTCACGTATTCCTTCAATGNCTCTCCCTTTTGACGGGGCTGTTGGAAGAGAAAGTTCGGGATACCTCCCCCACCACCCATACCACCAGGAGGCTGCTGAGAAGCGTATCCGCGCACATCTGGGAGTCGCCGTCCTAGTTCGTACGTAGCACGAGATAGAGTAGGTTGCAGAAGAGAGTGGCGGGCAAGAGCCACGACGGCACACCCATTTCGCAGTCTGAGTGGTAGACGTGAGATGGTAGGCCTCAGCAAAAGTGCGCTGGGCCTTGCGAACGACATGCAGGACAACGTCGACGTGTAGAGGCAAATGCCAGTCAAATTTGCTCCGTGTCAGCAGGCGGTGACGTAGTTCCAAGTCCTATTTTGGGCTTTGGCGCGATTTGCAGTTTCTTCTGCCACCTCCATGGCAAACCGCAATGTACAAGACTCCCAACCGCAGAGGAACAAAACATACCCCGTACGCTCCACTAATGCCCTCAGGACCAAGATCCATTCCAACAGCCTCAACAGCTGAGGAGTGTCTCGCCTCTCGTGTGCATACGTTGGCTGCTGGGCAGGTGTGGCCATCTACACTTGATTCATGTAGCGCTACTCGATGTCACCTTAGCATGCATCACGCATTTGCTACACCCCTATAGATCTACACGTTACACACTGTGACGCATGTTAACTTACACCGTTGTACACCATCGTCTGACGATCTATCCTTCTAACGATATTACATGGTTCAATCCGTCAAAGTACGCACGCGTGGACGTCGTTGCAAATCATAGTGTCGTCTGTCTGGTGAGTTGAGGATAGGATTCGATGAATGTGGCTGAAGGATCGGTAACGGCAGGACATGTAATGAGCTGACTGAAAAGGGGTAAATAGGAGAAGATGGTACCCCCAGCGTCCGAGCACACCAACACAACTTGCCACAAACCAACTCTGACCATATCATGGACCCCTCTCTGTACCCGTCCACGAACGTCCCCGTCCCCATCTTCCTCACCCTACTCACCATCCTCTTAACCCTGACCCCACGAAGTGTGCATGCCCAGCCTCCGATCCCGAGCCCGTCATCTACCGGTAGACTCACCGAGTACAACTATCTCGGGATTGCACTCGGTCTGTCCTCCTTTTCGCATGCGCTATCGCAAAAAGGGGTTCATTTATTCATGGTTCGTACAGCCGGTTTAGTGGGCTTAGTGGTGTTGTGTAGCTGTTGCAGCCTCTGCTTCAACTCCATAATAGCCCGGAGAGCCCATGTCCGAGATATCGAAGGACGGCCGGCCACATCTTCAGGAAAAACGCAGGGGCAAGGACAAGGGGCCCCGATCCCACCTCCACCAGCGCTTAAGAAGGAAGAAGTGCTGGGTGGAGGCGCCGCCAATGAATGGGAACTAAGCCCACCGCCTTACTATCCGGTGAGCCACCTCCCTTCGGTAGTGACAGAAAAGGAAATGCTCACGCCTGTCGTGGTGGATCTCGTGCGCTTCACGACCTTTGGTGTTGAAAGCCTCCGCCACTCCCACCTCCCCAAGCACCTGCACTTAAGAAGGCGGCAACGATGCCAACTTGAGCTTTGACAAACTCAGACTGAAGTGCTAGTTGAAAGTTGAAAGGGATAGGGAAAACAGAGCAATCGAAGGTCCACTTATAACAGCGATCGAGGATTCAGAATTGCACATGGTACGCAGGGAGGCTGTGAATACAACATAGTTGAAAACCGACGAGGTGTCGACATCTAAGCGAGAATGTAAACCGAAGAACGACGCACAGGCGAGGTATACGTCTCGTGTGAAGAGGTTGAAAACGCGTCGAGGTTCTATGGATCGTATCAAAACTGCGGCCAGTGTGTAAGGCTTAGCCGCCTGCCGCTTCAGACCTAGGTAAGCTGGTAGGCTTACACAGTACTCACCTTAGTACATGACAAGCATTCATTCTGCACAAGAACAGCTCCTGCTAAGACGCAGATCCGACACAGAGTTTGGAGCTAAGATGAGTTGAGTTTTACAGCCACGGTGTGATATCAGAAGACTACACCATATAACGGTTCTCAAAACTGGCACAGATATGAAGACTGCAAAAACACAGCGAAAACGATACAGCTGCGAGATGCCCTCAGGAGCAAAACCAATAGCATACAGGAGGAATAACATTGTGGTTAGCCAATGATTGTCCATCGAGCGGTGATCTTGAGTCAAGCAGCAGGGATTCCATTAGGGCTTCCGACCTCTCGGGTAAACGACGTGGACCCTTGCAGTCAAAACTGGCCCGCAGCGTCAATTCCTGCCGTACCTCTGCTAATTACCATCAGGACCTACGGCCGTATTTACAACGCCTGCACTAATGGCACTACCGACGAGGGAAAACATCAAAGGCGGCTGTAATCGACTGGGATAGCGCCCGAAAACAACAACCAACGAGGCGAAGAGAGAGAGAAACAAAGCAGGTAGACCATCGTGCTGATATAACTAGGTCAGACGTGAATGACGAGAGGGTTTCCAACCTTTGAAAGCTGAACGCATTGAAAGCAGACTGCACAAAGTCAGGCAAAGAAATTTGACCCCAGGGCATGAACTGACCGCGATGCGAAGCTGCGGGCAGTTGCCACGACCGGATCGTGAGCGTAACGCTATGCATCACGGGTAGAACGAAGACCTTGCCCATGTAAATCCAGCAATAACGCCGCCAACAAGCTCACTTTGAACCAAAAGGTCGATCCCGCAGGAGACTAGGTCCGTCGCCCGACCTGCCCATCGGAACCCTCCTTTTGCTGAGCGTTGGGTTCGTAGTGGGGACCTATAGGGAGCGGGCTTTTTGGGCCGTCCGTCTCAAAGGTAAAAATGGTCTTACTTGCCTGAGCCTGTTCTTGTGCTTTCCTTCTGGCTTCTTTTCTCTTCCTAATGATACGAGCGATGAGAAACCACATGCTGCTTTGATAAAGGAGGTGGAGGATGGTGAGCTGGCTCAAACATTATGCATAGTATTTGAGGCGCCATAAAGAGGGGTTGGGCCATTCAGTGCTGCAAGACCCCTGTTCTTAGGGATCCGTGTCACCATCGATTCAAACATCATGTAAATAAATAAATAAAATTGGCTCCGAAGCTGTGCAGTAGCATGTACTTGCACTTGGAAACTACTTGGTACATTTAATCAATAGCCCGACGGAATGTCCCATATCCATATCTTTCAAATCAGCCTTCCGATTGACATATCAATCAGGAAGTAGGAGAGTAGTAATATTAGCAGCCTCTGCCTCGGCGTTCACAGCCCCTAACTGTGATGGGGTCAACGAATTGAATGTCGGGCACAGCTGGGACCATGATCCTGTTCGGATGTTGAAAAGATGGATTCAAGGAGGCGACAAAGACGCTCACCAGGAATGTTGCCTAGATGACTACTCACTCCCGCAGGATTCTCAGCCAGCACCACAGCAAAGCCACTAAGAACTGATGAGCAAGCTTTCATAACATCACAATGAAAAAACACTAACGCATCTAGATGCCAGTCGATATGACTAAGTGGGGGGTGGTATCAGGATGAGTGACACATCGTTACATGATAAATGGTCGTACCAGTGCAGGAACCAAGGACCGGCATTGTCTGTCACAAATCGAATAACCATTTGTTGCCCTCGTATTCCAGCGGAAACCACGTCTCGACGAACGGGATTTGCATAGTTGAATGTACTGACACCTGCACTTTGAACAACATCGAAAGCATGCTGTAAATCGAGTCAGACGTGCGAATAGTTCCTTGGCGATGTACGAACCCCATGAAGGTGGATAGGATGCTGAACCATTATAAGTAATTGCATAAAAACGATAAACAATGAATACTCACAGGGCCGCCAAAGCCAGCAATCGTCATCGTCAACTCAACAACCTTGTTGGGCTCCAAGACAATGACGCTCCCGTTCGGCAAGAGGTCGGTCGCTTGCTGAGCACCGCTTAAAATCTGCAACAGCACCGGTACAGTTGGAGGCCGGTACCGGACGCCATTCATAAAGAATACACCGCCAACATTATTTGCCGCGATCTGAATATTGATGTCCGCTTGTCCATACCCGGGGACGCCGGGTGCTCCTGGATTAACGAGAGTGTGCAAATTCTGTTCCAAAAGAGGCAGCACGCTCGTCGTGCTGTTAGTCGTTGGGTCTTGGACCGGCGCGCCACTATAGCGCAGAATGGCGGAATTGAGTCCACCGGTGAAGGTTGCCCCAGCAGTACTTGGCAGGGCCCGGATCCAGTAGTTTCCGACTGGCTGCGTAGCATTCATGACAATAGAGTAGCGCTGCCCAGCAAGTATCTGGAGTGAATCTACAACGAGCGGCTGCGTCGAAATTCCATCAGCTTCGATGACGGTAAAATTGTGCCCATCAATAGAGAACGTGAAATTTGGATCGCAAGACATCGCGACCAAACGGAACCGGTACCGCTTCCCACGGCTGACACTGACAACAGCGAGCGGTGAGCTGGGCCCGCCTGCGTAACGCCCGAGTCCATTGATAAGCGAGGAGACAGGATTGACACCAATGATGTGGTTCAGCACTGGAGAAATGATATGATACCTTGACACGTGAAACAATCAGTGCCACCTCAAAGAAACAACGAAAAACATACCAGTCTGCAAGCGTAATCACAGTGGTCTCTGAAAAACGATCTCGTTATAAGGGTTCACAGCTTCGTGGTGTCCACTTACCATCGTCCACATCATACAAGCGCCGGTAGGGATCATTAGGATCGTATATCACCAGAGGTCCTCTCAATCCGTCACACGTTTGAGAAGAATAGTGTGAGTGATACCAAAACGTCCCCGCTTGGTTCTGCGCACTAAATTGGTGGACGAAAGAGCGGTTCTGGCTGATGGGACATTGCGTGACAAACGATGCACCATCGGCATAGTTTGTACCATTCTGAAAGATTCCATGCCAATGCTGAAGGAAGCGTGAATGCCGGTGTCTGGTTGAGCTACTTGGTACATACCACACTGGTGCTCAGCCACATCTCTGGATCTTTCAGTTGATTGACTACGTTGATTGTAAATTTGTCTCCCTTGATCGAATCAGTCAGACGAGCAGCGACTGTCGTTGATGAACACACTTTATTAGCCTTGATCAGCGGTCCAGGGAAAGTCCCTCCAGCAAGTGTAGTCCTGAAGTGGGGTCAATACAAAGGCGAGCGATCGAAATACAACCTACGAGCGCGAGAAACCATCTGGTGCAATCACCGCATTAGAAATTGTCAGGCTAGTGCTGGGTCCGACAACCTTGGAAGCACGTGACACGATGGACACGGCATGAGCGATGGAGAAAAATGTAAGAAAAGAGGTCAAGAGAATTCGCATTGTAGGGATTAAAATAACCCCTACTGCTCAGTAGAGACTGAGCAACAAGAACAAAGAATAAATGGTTAACTGGGTAGCAGGAACTCTTTAGGCTCCTCCCTTTTATACGGCGAATACGCTCTTGGCAAGCTCTATAGCGGATGGTCTCGGGTGTCTGTACTTACTGGGACGCGAACAATGTGCTTCCCCAAACAGCCTGTCAAGGCATTGTCAGGCACTGCGTAGGTACTGACTGTTGATGTTCATGAATGCAACGCCAGCCACTACACTGCATCTTTTGGCAGTTTCCTAGTAAAGAACGACACCAGTTAACGCCGCAGTGAAATCGGAATGTTTCGAATTCGCAAATTTTTTGTCGTTGGACATACTGAGTTCCTGGATCAGGAGACTGCAAACTTACCAGTTGAATGCCAATGCGAAACTCAGTCCCATGCGTATGAAATACAACTTGTCTCATGTGTAGTGGTGCCAGTGCAAGGTGTTCCGTGATTCATGGCTGTGGAATGACCTCATCGAATTCGCCGACTATGCTACACATTACAGGGGCCCGACGTTACCTCGCGAAGTCCGAAGTCAAAACATGTTCCTCACTATTCGCACGCCAAGTATAATGAAGGTACATACCATAAAATGCAGCCAAACTCTCCTAAATTCGCGGTAGGCTTGGAGTCCTTGGCTGGCTGGCAATACACCGACCTTGGCAGGAGCGCGCCATCGAGTCCGAGCAGTCTGGAACTGGAACTACTTGCTAGCGACAGTGCTTTTACCGATTTGGTCTCGAAAAGTCGCACTACGCCGACAACCTAGTATGTGTCGTGGCAACGGCAAGTAGTAAGAACACCGGATGTTATCACCGCTCCACTGCATGTGGAAAATATTGGCGCACGGTAAGGTCTGGCCGCCGGGCTGGACAAAGCATTGAAATATTTACTAACCATTAACCAACAACAACTCACATATGTTCCCCATCCTGAATATGACCCGCTGACTTGGCCAAGTAGAGGCACATTTGATTGGTCTGTTGATCTGTTGTGCTCGACAGCATATGCTAGCGCCGGGCCGTACTTTATTGCCATTTCTGCTCGCAGGGTGAACTTGCGAGCCTTTCGGAGGATCAACCCCTTGCGCGCATAATCACCTCGCTGATCACAGTGTGGTGTGTAGTGGGCGGCATGCAGCGATCCTAGATAGCAGGCCTTGTGCTGTCTGATGTCTGGAACCCAGTGGTTCGCTGAAACACAAACAACCAACTGAAGTTCCTTCCTAAGAAGGATATGCGGATTGGGTCTCCGACGGCTCTTCGAGGTGTTTTCGGACTCCGCCGATGCGCTACGTCCGTTTTGGATCTCTGCCGCCAACAGAATTATAACCTGTTATTTTCCTGATTGGCAAGT
>QGOH01000407.1:0-16040 GCA_003313155.1 Boletus sp. MG95
GTTCACCAGATCACCGATTTGATTAGTCGTAGCTCTCAACTGCAAAATACCACAGTCGCTACCTTGACTAGATATCGAGATCTTCGTCGGGATCATCATCGTCGATGTCATCAGCTGAGTCTGGTTCATAGAAAATTGCTCCTCTCATAGAGGGCACTGAAGATATAGGTTTACCTGCAATGCGGCATTTACATCTGTAGTTACACACGAAAGAGATCTGACCTTCGTGAGCGTAAGGCAGCGGGACTTGTGCTCTCGATTTCTCCTGGGATGGAGTAAGTTTTAGATTGAAGGATGAAGTCTGTGTCGTATCAAGTGGCTTCTGAGCTCTCGATTAGACGATGGTCAGCTCCAGAGCAAAGCAACAAACCTCATCGAGGGGCTTGCTTCGAGACCAGATGCTCTTTAAGCTATCCAGTTTCTGAAGGGGCTCAGGACTGATACCACTCCATGCTTCAATTGTCCGCTCGATCTCTCGCTTACGTCCCTCTGCGGCTGTGCATCTAACTATCAGCTCGACAACAAACTCTGGGAGATCTGCCCCTCCTCCGGAACATGTACCATTCCCCCCAGGCCCATAGACGAGAGCCTCACTTTCATGGACACGTTCGGAAACTGGAATGAAGACGGTCCAAAATTTTTCAGCTGGCCCAGCAGGTGGCAGAGGCGCGAGGTACGATGATGCGAGGTGGGTAAGCAGAGATGGAGGGTGAGCAATGATGTGTGTCAGGGTTGCCGAGAGGTGGGTCTGTGTCAATATTGGCAGTAAAGGACAAGGGAGAAGATGCAGAATCAACACAGACGGCTCTGTGAACACGGTGAGAAAAGTGTAGGATGCACCCGTACGGATACTACGCACGCGAACGGGAGGTGATCAGGCTAAGAAGGGACTTGATAAACTTGTACGTCTGAGAGTTTGATACGGAATCTGCAGCAATGGTGTCGACAGAATCTATGATCACATGAAGTGATCCTGGGGGAACTGTTCGCGATGAGCATCGCTTGTCTTCCCCTTTGAGAAATTACTGACCTGAACGAACAACGGCCAGAACTTCATCGCATGAATCCTGCGTTTTGTCATATCCAGGAACTCGTTCGGTGTAGTCAAACACCTTTAGTGAACTATTCGAGATGCTTGGCCAGTCTGCGATCAGCGATGTTGGAGGGTAAAGGAAACAAAGCAACAAGGTTTGCGCCGGACGTCTTGCAGGCTGGATAAGGCTGCGGAGCACAGGCACGCACGTCTGTGAAGCAGAGGATTGAACGAGTATCAAAGGCTGGTGTGGGCGCGAGCCGCTTGGGTCGGTGACGATGGAAGGGAGAAGTGCCATCGTGCGTTGCGAGTGGTTCAAGACCAAGTTTTACACCAAGAAAAGAGCTAGTTGAGCAGTCACAACATCAAGTATCAACCAGACGACCCCTTGCTCCGATCCCTCTCCCATCGGGCTCTCTCCAGGTTCATTGCGTCCACTCTCCAGCCGAGAATGCCAAGTTTACCGATCTGCTTCTCTACCGAGAATCCCAATTCACGCAAGGAGTCATATTTGTAGCCAAGAAGGGGAGTAGCGGAGGCTTTGAGGACCTTGACATCCTGTGCCGTTGCAAACACATGACGGGCTGCGAACGCCAGGATGTCTTGTTGTACGTTGGACTTGCGAAAGCGCTCCTCCACGAAGAAGTGTCGGATGGTTGCAACCGAAGATGTGCCAGTGGAGTAAAGTTTTTCGATCTTGTCTGCAAGAATGGGGCCTTGTTCATTTTTCTTCACAAAGCTCTGCTCCGATTGCGAATCCCTCGAGGCGTCGATGGCAACGAGGCCGATGAACTTGTTAGCGTATTCAAGGATGAAAATTCCCGAAGAGGGTGAGCGAGCATAGTATTTCTGCAAGTTTGCGAAATCAGGCCTATGCATAAGGTCGGATGCAGGATCTTCAAAGTATGGTCGATTGAACCTGAAGGACAAAGACAGCATAAGCGTGTATGCCATTCAAGGGCAGGCGCGTACCAATCGATCGCGAACAATATCGGAACGCCCCAACAACCGAAAGCTGGCAGTGGCAACAACCATCCCAACCAGCTATACTCTGGTTTCGGCCACCAATTCAGTAACTGAATCATGATACACGACAATCCGACCCATAAGCTCAGGGTCAATGGATGGAATGCGGCTGCATAGCGATCAGTCTGCGACCCTGTTTGTTGGGGGAGAGGGAAACTTGAGTCTACCTCGTTTGTTGGCTACCGCAAGTCCTTCCATAGCGGCCAGCCCGAGCGTGAACTTGACAAATTTTTCATCGTCAGGCCTGTATGTGCGGAAGATTGCCTTGGGCTCAACCATCGTTTATCTGGATGAAGAATTGAGCAGGTATTCACACCACGTTTCGGCGTTTAAAGCTCCCCAAGAGGACGCACGTTTGCCTGTCAAGACCGCGCGAACGACCTGGAATTCCGGAGCTGAGAGGGGTGCTGCTTTGCTCAGGATATTCTGGTCCTATCAAAGTGTTCCAATACTGACTCTGAGCAACCAGCAGTCGTTTGGCATGACCTAATACGCTTGTCTTCATCAATGTTCGTACAGACAGCGCGTGATAAAAGGGACATGGCAGGTATGCACATCATAAGAAGCTAAGGAAACAGAGCACGAGAGCCGGAAAGAAAGAAGGATACAGTAAATTCTACATCTATTTACTTCTTCTTGGCGGCCTTCTCAGCGGACTTGGTAACTGGGAGAAGAATGAGTATGCTTGTCGACACCGAATGTTGAGAGCCTCACCTTTGCCAGACTTTTCGGTCTTCTCAACAGATTTGATGACACCGACGGCGACAGTCTGTCTCATGTCACGAACGGCGAACCGACCCAAAGGTGGGTATTCGTTGTACGACTCGACACACATGGGCTTGGAAGGAACAAGTTTGACAATGCAAGCATCACCTGACTTGACAAACTTCGGTGCCTGCTCAAGGGACTTGCCACTCCGACGGTCAATCTTCTCAATGAGCTCGGCAAATTTGCAGGCAATATGGGCAGTGTGACAGTCGAGCACTGGAGCATAACCAGCACCAATCTGACCGGGGTGGTTGAGGACGATGACCTGAGCATTGAAGGAAGCAGCTTCCTTTGCGGGGTCATTCTTAGAGTCAGAGGCGACGTTCCCACGACGGATATCTTTGACCGACACGTTCCTGCAGACAGGTTAGTGGGGTGACAATAGTCACAGGAGTAAACGACATACTTGACGTTGAAACCGACGTTGTCACCAGGGACACCCTCAACAAGCTGCTCGTGGTGCATTTCAACAGACTTGACTTCAGTGGTCACGCTTGAAGGCGCGAAAGTAACGACCATGCCAGCCTTGATAACACCAGTTTCAACACGACCGACGGGCACTGTTCCAATACCACCGATTTTGTAGACATCTTGGAGAGGAAGGCGAAGAGGTTTGTCGGAGGGACGAACAGGAGGCTCGATGGCATCGATGGCATCGAGGAGGGTCTTTCCCTTGACAACACCACCCTTGGTCTCCTTGGTCCAACCCTTGTACCACGGCATGCTATGTCGGCGCTTTAAGAATGCCAGAAATCAATCTGACAACATAATGCTCACTTGGGGGATTCCTCCAGCATGTTGTCACCATGCCAACCAGAGATGGGCACGAAAGCGACGGCCTTGGGGTTGTAGCCGACCTTCTTAATGAAGGTCGATGTTTCCTTGATGATTTCGTTGAAGCGGTCCTCGCTCCACTATTGGTGACATGTCAAACCACATTGTCTTGAAGAGAATGTACAACACACCTTGGTCGTGTCCATCTTGTTTACAGCAACGATGAGCTGACGCACACCAAGGGTAAACGCCAGAAGAGCGTGTTCACGGGTCTGACCGTCCTTGGAGATACCAGCCTCGAACTCACCGGTACCACCGGCGATAATGAGGACGGCACAGTCAGCCTGGGAGGTACCGGTGATCATGTTTTTGATGAAGTCACGGTGGCCAGGGGCGTCAATGACCTTGTGTTCCGCGTGAGTATATATCCGCTACGTGTTTGAAGAGCAACGACATACGGTGACCATGTACTTTGGCGTCTCGAATTTCCAGAGGGCAATGTCAATAGTGATACCACGCTCACGCTCAGCCTTGAGCTTGTCGAGCACCCATGCTAGACATGTCATCAGCAACCTGCCGCATCGATCACAACTGATTGATGCCTTACCGTACTTGAAGGAACCCTTTCCGAGTTCGGCGGCTTCCTTCTCAAACTTTTCAATGGTACGCTTGTCGATACCACCGCATTTGTAGATCAAGTGACCAGTAGTGGTCGATTTGCCGGAATCGACATGACCAATGACTGCGATGACTTGATCAGTGGGCCTACTGATGACAGAAGATGCTACGCACCGACGACGTTAACGTGGGTCTTTTCCTTTCCCATTTTGATGAGTTTCTACATGTAGGAGATAAGTATGGAATCTCAGAGATGTTCATCGCAAAGATCAGTAGCAGCAAACGACAAGAACGACGGCGTAGATAAGAATCGGTGAACAATGGAGTGTAGATGGAGAGGAGAAGAGAGACGAACAGGATGACACTCACTTATGTGTACAGAAATGAAAGGAAAGAAAAGTGAAGAAGGGAGAGGATGTAGTGGTAGGAAAGAAAGAAAGAGATGAGAGATGTTTGCTGATAGTTATACCCTTCCGCTCCGAAAATTTTTATCGATTCAAAAATCGATGTGATTCGATGTCGCTGATAAAACTGATCAGTGCCGTCAACTCCGCCCGGCACCGGCCACGCCGAATTCAAACTCCGTGGCTCCCACGGACTGACCAGTGCATCATCGGTTTGGATACAGTTCTCAGCTGCTACAGGTATTGATACGTGTAGCTCCCCCAGCAACAGTGCCGACACTTTGTCGCTGATCAATGCTTGACATGCTGAGATGGCTAGTGATAGACAGACGTAAAAGCAGATGCCAGGCGGGAATAATATGCCAAATCTATGGCTACATACCATAACAAATAAGCTTTCCGAGGTCTTGCTGCCAGACCGCAGCCTCGTTCCTACGTGACACGAGCAGGGAATGCACTCGGTTGTGGGGTGATTTGTAGTTGATTTCCGTACGGTTTCTTCTTCCCCCAGCCGTCGTGACCACTCAGAAAACGACACCGGAGAATGCTTTCAAACGTCGGTCTTGCGTCGACTTCCACCTGCAAACACGCCCTCACGAGTGCTGCAGCGTCCCCGAGGGCTCCCCCTCCGTCCCCCTCCTCCCCCTCATTCACCTTGTCATCACCACAGCGTTCATCCAACGCGATCGACGCACCCGCAAATGGGGACTCTAAGCCCTCCTGTGCTTCAGCTGCAGTTAGAAATGGGCATTCCCCAACGAGGAGAACGTAGGCCACGACCCCAAACGCCCAGACGTCCTGCTCCTTTCCATAATATCGTTCGCCACGTAGGATCTCTGGTCCGGCGTAGTCCAGCCTTGCCAAAGAAGTTCATATTCATGACAGATAGGGGTTTGAGAAAGCAAGAGACTTACGTTCCGCTAAACGTATCCCAACCAGTATTCTTGATCAGTCCTGAGCTACCAAAATCTATCAGAACGCATAAGCCATCTGGGCCGAGGACTACATTCTCGTCTTTCACGTCACGGTGTACTGCACATAGCTGTCAAACATCCATACATGTATGAGCATCTGCGCAGCACTTACCAATCCCACGGTCGTGCAGAAAACAGAGAGCATCGGCCAGCTGGCCGAGATAGCTGCGAATGGAGGCGGGAGGAAGGCCTTCTGGATATGCCTCGACCAAATCAAAAAGATCTGTCGGTGGGCGGGGTTCGTTTGGAAGATGTTCAGGAGATGTCGATGGTAGGACAAGGTAGTAGTAATGATTATCCTCGAAAAAGTCTAGTAGAGGGCAGATATTCGGGTGACCCTTGACTACTTTGCCCTCCTGCCAATAGGAATCTGATGCGAGAGTACATGATGATAATAACGAGCGACAATGTCGTCTCGGACTCCATGGACGAGGAGGAGGGAGGGAGTATGACGCGGCGGATAGTAGAGACATGACATAGATTTCTATTGGTATAGTTCCGTATTCATGGTGCCGTTTCCAGCAATCGGCGAGAATACGTGATTTGATTATCTGCTTGATGACCAAAGGTGGCTGCTGCAAGATGAGGGCTGGTATTTGTGGTTTGAAAGAACCAACTGCTTACCCCAAGAGTGCCATCCGATTTATACTCCCGAGCTCTTTTGACCAAGCCGTATGCACCTCGACCGATTTCTCGCTCGATAAAAAAATCTGAAATCGTTTTTCCATCTGGAAGCATTTGTCGATCAGATGTTGGGGTTGGAGGTCTGGTGCTGAAGACAGACGACAGCACATTTCCAGTACTACCAGATCGACGGAGAATTTGCGGCATGGCTGGGGGTGGCGAAGGTGGTTCAATCGGAGCGATTGAGACACGGCCAGCGATTAGAGAGACGCGCTGCTGGGAAGACCGCCTGCGAGGACGCGAAAGAGTCGGGGAATGTGATGGTAGTGGACGATTGACTTCGGGTGTACTCGATTGAAAAGGGACATATGGCTGGAAAGATTCGAGTGGGGAATATGGACGGGTGCGCAAAGGTGAGTCGGAGATGGGCGAGTCTGTCAATTGTGACGAAGGCTGGATGTCAGGTCCGAGGACAAGGGCCTGTGAATTGATTGCTTGAGTAGTGACCACGGATATTGGAGGTGATCGTCGAGGTGCAGCTGGAGAATTTATAGGCGTGCACTTTGAGAGCTCAGGGACGGATGACTGGTTTTTGTTGTCGGGAGAGGGGCAGGCGGAGGACGGACTTGGAGGATGGTCCTCGTTGGAGTTCCAGTCGAAGCCACGTCCGATGCAGGTGACACCCCAGCTGTTGCCTACGCTAGCTGCCCTGTGAAGCATGGGCGGAGCGGGAGCAAGCCAGTCGTCATCGTCGAAAGTGAGGTCAAAGGCGGACTCTGCGAGCATAAGATTTGGGACTAAACGGGAGAGCGGGATCTGGCTGATTGAACGGTCGAACGTGCGAATAAAACTTTTAGGCAGGGACGGCTAATCGTTGGTGCGCTTTACTTGTGACGCTGCCGATTATGTCCGTTCACACGGCGCTCGTGCTCCTGGACAAGTTGGGTGAGCAGTGGGAGGGACCACATTTGCAGCAAAGGCCAGTCCAACGTACTGATAATCGCCCGCAGCGAACTTCCGGGAAACGAGTCTGCAAGTGCTGCTGCTACAGCCGCATCAGGGGTCTACGACACAGCCACGAGTGTTGACGTGTATTTGTCCCCTCCTCCTCACACCAGGGAGTTGTCATTGTCGTGCCCACCCCCAGATCGTCCTCCTCCAGCTCAGAAATCGTGAGTACACTCTCCCAGGAACTCGAAATGGACGTCGTGCTATGTTTCCAGCGTTTCGAGTCCCGGAAAGAGACGCCGAGCGTGGATGCATCGTTGGATGCACGGATGATGTAGTCCTTGCGCTCCCCCTTAAACACCCAAAGTTGACTCTGTGCTGACACCTCTCCTCAGTTCGCGATGGCCGTCAAGATCCCTATCGTCAAAAAGCGCACCAAATCATTCAAGTCCGTGGATCCCTCATGACCTCCTTGCAGTCCCTTATCCTCCCATACAGGCGCCACCAGTCCGATCGTTACCACAGCGTCAAGGAAGCATGGCGAAAACCAAAGGGTATCGACAACAGAGTGAGGCGCCGTTTCAAGGGGCAGCTTCCGATGCCCAAGATTGGCTACGGGAGCAACAAAAAGGTAACGTACCCTTCTCCCGAGTCGACATCAGGCTACATCACCCTGCCATAGACCCGTCACCTACTTCCCAATGGCTACAAGAAGTTCCTTGTCAGTAATATCAAGGAGGTGGACATCCTTCTCATGCACAACAAAAGCTACGCCGCAGAGATCGCACACAATGTTAGCAGCCGAAACCGTACCCTTATTCTCGAGCGGTGCGTTACTCCCCTTCTCAACTCCTGATCACTGGATGACATCTCTTCATCCAAGGGCCAAGGCTCTTGGCGTCAAGGTGACGAACCCTGCTGCACGTCTGCGGTCAGAGGAGTAGTTTGCTGTCGTGTGTTCCCTTGTCACATGTATCCATTCTATATGCTGGAGGTAGCCAAGTGCGACTATGCTCTAATTAAAAGGCATCATGCTTTATGATTTTCTGTCCCGCCGTGCATGTCCCAAGTCTTTGGAATTCGAGTGTGCCTACACCAACTTGCCTAATGCAGTCAACTCTGTTACACTTCTTCCGCAGACCTGCACGTTCGCTGTCGCCGCAGGAGAACATGAGCAACACGAGGCAAGTACGTCTCCCCACCCGACTCCCCATCTAACCACCCCTGTCCGTGTACAGACCTGCGGAGCACGCTGGATCCTGGTACGAAAGCGATGGTAGATCTCGTACAGCACTTGCATAGCTCTTCACCCCACAAATGATTCGTCACAGCCCAGGTGTTAGGCGAACAGTTGGGTGGATGGCTAGCAGCCGTGCAATCGACAGACGAACAAGATTTCACCCCTCCCATTACGGGGTGCAGAGCGATCATTGCTCCGTTCGTTTGCACTGTCTTATCCAGCCGGTATCTGACCACACGATCCCCAGACACGCTGGTTACATGTGGTCAGGACGCACTGCCGCTTGGGCATATAGATGCATAGATACAAAAGGAATGTGAGTCCCCTCAAACTTGGACGACACCGATCTCATTCGTATCACCGAAGTAAGCGGGTCTTCATTCTTGGCCCTGCACATCACGTCCATCTGAACCGCTGCGATCTCTCTGGCTGTGATTATTATGTCACGCCTTTGGGAAAGCTACGTCTTGACAAGGAAAGTAAGTAGCTGCGAGGAAACTCCATTGGATGGGGCAGAACGTGACTACCTCCCCAGTTATAGGAGACCTGAAGAGCACGGGCAAATTCGGAACCATGTCAATTGGCACGGACAGGGACGAGCATAGCATCGAGATGCATCTCCCATACGTGTATCAGATATTCAAAGAGTCAGTTGTTCGCCCAACTCCTTTATCCCACTAACACGTGTCATGCTAGCTCCGATATCACAGTAGTGCCAATTCTTGTTGGTTCTATCAACCATTCCCAGCAGAAAATCTATGGAAATATCCTCGCACCTTATTTTGCTGATCCGGAAAACTTCTTCGTCATTTCAAGCGACTTCTGCCATTGGTAAGTTGTCCTTATTCTAGCGATTTCCCTAACTGATTATCTACAGGGGTAGATCGTACGGATACACCTTTTACTATCCAGAGCCACTCCCCAGCGACGTACCCGGCACTTATCTCAAGAGTCACGGCACTCACCAGAATTTATCACAGAGACCAATTTATGCTTCAATACGCGATCTAGATCAGGAAGCCTTGGACATCCTGACCATGTCGCCATTGTCTAAAGGGGACTCCCCTGCGGCAGATTCGCACGCGAAATTCTTGGAGTATCTAGACCGAACAGGTAACACCATCTGTGGGAGGAAACCGATAGGTGTGCTCCTTGGTATGCTTTCCGAGATCGAGAAGGAGGGCAAGAAAGGGAAACTGCAGTTCGTACGATACGAACAGAGCAGCAAGTGTACCAGTGTTACGGGCTCTAGTGTGAGTTATGCGAGCGCATATATATCGCTCCCGTAGGGATCTTTTGAAACGTGCCAGTGGTCAGATGTAACTAGAATGTAAACATATTACCGCAATAGAAGGCGAGCGCTGGAATTATTCCGTATGGTGTTCACATCGAACAGGGTATGCCATCACCTCGTTATCCTCATGACTTACAGCATGCTGGTGTATATCTGCGGCCCAAATGTGTCGTCGTCCTCCCCCTCTGTACCTGGTACTCCAACCTCATGGACGACCTATCCACGGACGTTGAGAAGCTTTCTTCGGGACCCTGACTGAGGACACACCTCGCCAGTAATGTCATCAGTCACAATGTCCTCGAATCCCCAGTCCCTCAAGGACGCTTGGTTGGTCAAATGGGCACAGGAGGCCAGCGATACCGCTTCCCACTGAGAAGCCTCTTTCCCGCCAGTAGTGCCACGCTTGCGAGAAAACTGAGACAGCGTGCAGCAGCCAACTCGAAGCGGCAATTCTGGTTGTGCAAGAAGGTGTCGGCACATCGCGATGATTGGTGCTGCATGGGAGAGAAGTAGAATGTGCTTGTGATGACGCATGTCCGGTCGTGTGTCAATCTGGTGGATGAGGCACCTGAGAAAGTCGGACATGCGGACGTGAATTCCTTCTAGATCTTCTCCCTTGCGAGGGGGTAGCCAAACGGAGCTCCAGGAAGGATCGATTTCCACCCTATTCCAGGATAGACTGATCTCGGGTAGCATAGCTCGCAATTCGATGGCACTCTTTGGCCGAGGAAGCAAGCCTGTGCCCGGGAAAACGGGGGAATACCATTCCGATAATCCTGCATGCGTCTGTCAGGAGTCAGAAAGCGCCACATGGAGATGATCAGACCGTGCTCGACGTAGATCGGTAGAGACAAGTGTTCTGCGACGGGTTTGGAAGTTTGAAGGCAACGATCTATACACAGTACTACGGTCGCTCATAGACCAGTCGATAAAAAGCAGCTGCTTACAGTATGGGGAGCTGAAGATTACACTTGGCTGTTTGTCCTTTGGGAGCGACTGCAGGTATAATGCCAACTCTACAGCTTGAGCCTGCGATATAACATGTAGGATTAGCGGGGTAGAAAATAGGCTCTCCTACTTCTCCGTATGCAGCTAGAGGGGGGTCTCTGGCGAGACCTGTCGGGGCCGTCCTATAGCATCCCAGTTCTTATGTGAAATGTCGGTTGTACCACAACCTCCTACTGACCAGTTTGAGGTCGCCCAGTTAGCTCTAAAGCCTGCAAGGCATTTGCAGGTTCACAAGGGAGTATGGGTGGTGGGAGGCTTACCATGCCTGGCAATATAAATCGTCTCTATCATGGATGATGAAGAAATCGTGGGGTGACTTGCGACACAATCACTGACAGTCCACTAATCATGTATCGAAAAAAATTCGCTGACAGCAGGATTTGAACCTACGCGGGCAATGCCCAAGTGATGATGTGAATTCAAATCACTCGCCTTAACGACTCGGCCATATCAGCTTGCTGACAACAGCTTTCAGTTGTCACATACCGTGCCCTCTCCGAGAAGACCCCTCACAGCTGCTAATCTTGGACGTGGAGAAGCCTCTCCGGCACGCAAATCAGCACCCTCCAAATAATTGCTGGCCGTTCCTTTTGTCTTTTTTCTCTACTTATTGGCTGCCTGGGAGCAGCACGGGAGATTCATGGATTCACTCATCCCATTCACGACATCGGGATCCCTGGTAGATTGTGTGGACAGTACGTCTGCCGAGCCAACTCCACACCAACCAACACCCTGAGCCATCTCCATAATTGCTTTGCCCCGTTTATGATACTCCGGCTTAGGAAAGATGCTGGTGGTCCTCAGAGACGGTCGGAAGTTGCATGGTGTATTGCGCTCTTACGATCAATTTGGTGAGTTGGCGAAATATGTCTGGTTTTTGCTGATTCTCAGCGTTTGGCAACAGCAAATCTTGTACTTGAAGATACCGTCGAACGGATATACCATGGTAACGCATTTGCGGAGCACTGGCATGGCCTCTTCCTCATTCGGGGGGAGAATGTAGTATTATTGGGCGAAATCGTACGGCTGCCAGTAAGCATGTTTTCGTATGGTCTGCTGATTATTTTGTCTACCCAGGACCTCGATCAAGAGGACGATGTCCCGCTACGACAAGTCGATTATCAATTTCTGGATCCATATCACAAAAACGACATTGCCAAGAAGAAAGCTCGCGAGGATTTCAAGGCAAAGGTTTTGTACGAACAGAAGGGATTCTGTAAAGAAGGAGGCGAAGGAGATGGGTATTGATGGAAACACGGCTATTGCATCGATCTCCCTTGACAGGTTGAGCGTTCTACAGGCAAAAAGAGATCGGGACATGGTTACAACTTCGAGTATATCACTGCGGAGTGTCCAATGCGGGAACAACGGGGTATAGTACATTATACGTACACTAGCTACGATAACCTTTTTTTCACCTTTTCTGAAACATGGCCGGTAGAAGGGGACTTGTCAGCCCCGTGTGGGGATTCCGACGAAGCTTGCAAAGTGCCGGTTGGCTGTGGATAGAGTATGTCTTCAATGCATTTACGTATCTCGCGCTCGTGCGTAGTAAGTTTGAGCAGAATCCCTTCCTTCGTCTCTTTGTCAAACGAGGCTTCTGCTGCACGAAGCTTCTGCCATCTGAAAGGCGTCAAACAGGTGAACAAGGGACCACCGGCGGGGGCTTACCCTGCGTGACGCTCGCACTTCTTCTTGCCAGTACACCACCACTCTCCATGCATGGCAGAGACAGCATCGAGCGACATGCCATCGTCCCCCGACTCTACCTTCACCCGCTCCTCCTCATAGCTCTCCAACACCTCCGGACCAAAGTCTGCCCATTCCTCCTCACCAAAGCAGAGTCTCTGATCCCATCCACACTCATCCACCTTTTCTGCTCTCTCAGAAGCAAGTTCCACTACTTTCTCGCGCCACATCACCATGTCCAGTTCACGCTTCATGAACTCGCGCTCCTTGACCACCTCCTCGAGGCGTGCGTCTAGGCGAGTAACCTCGCGTTCGGCTCTTCGCTTCGCTACAATGTCGAGAGGTTTGCGCTCCAAGTTGTTGCTCTCAATGTCCATCATTCTAGGAGGAGCTGCCGCGTTCGTCTCGGCGCAGACCACTACACCTTCTCGTTTTGCGGCATTCTTGACACTCGCCCATAACAGACCACGCGCACCGCCCGATTTCTCCCATTGTGCAATGCGTGCTCGCATGTACTTTATGCCACAGTCGTCAGAGCAATATTTTGAAAACGCGCCACGCGACGGCTTGTGACATGCTTCGGGTGACAACGGATTCTCGTGCTGGAGTCCAAAGAGACATCGCCGTTTCCACGTCGTCCGCAGATGTGGATGTTCTGAGGTGGTACGCATAAGCTCAACAGATTATTAGACATACAAGGCCGCAGATACCCACTTTGGATGCACGGGGGACATATAAATTGATCAACGAGATCGATTTCTAGGTCTGGCATGTTGACGCACAATGTATGGAACCATTCGTCACAACTAAGTCGTTGCTTGAGTTGTACGAATCGTTGTGATCTGATCCATTCTGATACTCACCGATCACATGCAATCATCATTCGGTCTTCGTCATACCGCGTCTTGCATACACAGTAGAGTTTATCATCCTCTTTGTCGCTCTCGTCTGCCACTGGTTCTGGGACAACATCATCCACAACGCCTGGGATGACAGAGGTAGAGCGCGACCGAGCATCAATGTTTACTACGCCTTTAAAGATGCTACCTTTCGAAGTGGTATCCACAATGTTGGGTCTGACTTTAGATTTGGGAACGGGTTTGGGTCGTGGTTTGGGAGGCTGTTTTGGTTTGGCGGCAGGCTGGTCGGAGGGAGTAACTTCGGTACTGGTCGGTCGCGTAATAAATTACGATATACGCACTTTTGATGTTCCGTCCTTTTTTTTTCTGCTTCCAGTCCCTGTACCGGCAGCCAAAGTGGTCTTGTCCTTTTCAGCTTTCTTATTGCGTGCTGTTTGAGGGGGAATGGATACTGGATCTTTCTCTTCGTCTGTCATATGAGGGGGACCCTTGGCGGCTGGCTGGGAAGACCGCGCCAATGATGGACCATCACTGGCCTCGCTCCAACCCTGTTCAGCGCCTGCGCCGGTACCCTGACCTACCGTGGTCGGTAGAGGGAACCTCGACTCGATTTGAGCCTTTAGCGTCGCAGGGACAGCACGAACAGGACGGTCTTCGACAAGGCTCAAAAGTTCTTCATCCACATCCATCATGGTTTGGTCTGGAACCGGTGGTTCTCGCTCAGAGGTATACTCTGGCTCGGGAGACCGGCGAGAAGGTGGCTCTGGCTGGATGAGTGGGGAGATCAGTATGTCCTCGGGAGGTGCATTGTGCTCGTCTTTAGCGGGTAAGAGTATGGGGAGGGGTTGTTGCGAGGGGCTCCTACTTGTGCTCTGCGAAACGTGGGCATGGGTTGAATGCGATGACATTTCGAACGTCCCTGGTTCCTTAGTTAGCACAGGTTGAACAAGTTCCGGAGACGGCTGGTGGGGAAGTGGATGAGCCATGAGGATGTCGTCCGTGTCCATGACCTCCGGCATCAGCTCTGCTTTGTCTAATAATGGCTCGGTAATGGTGGGGTGGGAGGACGTGAGCGGGACACTGATGCTCACGTCTACCTGCGTATAGGAATGTTTGGGCTGAAGCTCAGATTGAGTCTCAAAATTTTTGAGGTGGAGATCGAGGACGGGAGAGGTTGGCGCACGTGGGGCGGAAGAGTTCGGAAGAGAGGTTTGCGGAAGATGTGCTGGAAGTTCAGACTGTACGGGTGACCGGTGCTGCATTGCAGTTGGTGATAACGGCGGAAGATCGAAACGGGTTCCTTCGCTAGACGTTCGCAAGTCAGACGCTAAAGGTCCTAATATTAAGGTACGAGGTGGCGACGACTCCTTGCAAGTGGAAAGTGGAGGCATAAGCACTGAGAAAATGATGTTGAGCCAACGCGAATAAAAGAAGAATTGGAGGGGTAACACACCACCTTCCGCGACATCCAGCTGTAACTCCGTTTCCCGATCGTCCTTGGCTGGCCGCTCACCATGCTCGTTTTCACTACAGGCACGCTCTTCCGTGGGGCCATGTACGATGTCTGGCATGTGCACTGGCGAGACGCGTCGAAATGATGTCTCACGAGATGTCGGTTGCTCTTCCCAAACGCGGATTGGGTGGCGCTCAGGAGGAGGTTGTGCCGGAGAGTCAGCCTCCTTCGCAGGCAAGCCCATACTTTTGCCGTTGTCTGTCGTGGCGCCGGCTAGTGGGGAATGAGGAGGACGTGGTCGTACGCGCCCTGGAAGTAGTGCACAGTCTTGACCCTCTGCCTGGTGGGGGAGTGCGTTTAGTTGACGTCTGTCATCATCCAGAGAAAAGGCCCGCACCGGAAGAGGAGACAGCTGTGAGGGTTCGTGCCTAGCATGTTCCGGGCGCGATTCGGATACAAACCGTTCCATAGACACGCCACGTCCCGGGCTCTGGTAGCTTGACGGATCGGGTCTTGGGAGGTCTCTTGAGGAAGATGGGTCATTGGAGAGTACCTCGATGCCCCCCGCCATCCTTGGACCGTAGCCGTACCGCAGAGACATGGCATCGGCTTCTGTAGATGCGGTTATGAAAGAGCTAGTGTGGATTGGAGACGAATAGTGTTGCGAACGAAGGTGGTGGGGGGAATGGCGCTGAGGAGAATGGTTACGAGGGGACGAATGGATAGGGAGTTGGGAGGGGTGGAGTGAGTGTAAGAACGGAGACGCGCGTTGGAGAGAGATGGAAGTCGGATGAGGAATGGTGCAAGCCAAGAGAGCTGGTGCAGAGCGAGCGGGTTCCATGGGTTGCCGTCGCAGGGTCGGGTAATTGTTGGTTGGGCTAGCCGATGGGTGGTGACGGGTGCTTGGAGACGTGAGTGGACCCGGGACGAGAGGGAACGCGGGTTCCGGAGATGGGGAACGAGGGGATGAGGAAGGGCCGGCATCACGGGGGCGTTTGTGGGGTTTGGAACTATCTTGGAAAGGAGAAGGGAGGTCGGAATGGCGGTGGAGGGGATAGGCGTAGTACCTGGAGGGCCGATCGTGATCTTGAACAAAGGAGGAGTGGGGACGAACGAGTGGATGGTCTCGTTCGGTGAAAGGTTCACGATCCAAGTGGGTTGCAAGGGGGAAGTCTCTCTCGGAGTCTCTGTCTGGTGCGGAGACGGCGGTGATTCTTCGGCGTTCTTCGGAAGCGACGTGGACGAGTGCGTCGAGGCCGAGGAAGGGAGGACGCGGGTGTGGATGGTCAGCGGGAGGGGCGGGGTGATGAAGGGAAGTGTGGTGGGG